>RJWH01005958.1:0-64269 GCA_004363575.1 Solenodon paradoxus
CCATCATCCACCCGTCATCCACCCATCAATCACATCTGTTGGGGCCAGAAAACAGAGTAAGGTGGGAGCTGGAGCAGGTGGGACGTCCAGGACACCAGACCCGGGGCACCTGGTGAAGGCCGCTGTGCGAAAACACCATGACAGTGTGCCTGTGACTGTTTGCCACCAAAATAAGACAGATGCAGTCAGTTTGTTAGAGAGCAAAGCTGCATAAGCATCCAATGTAACTATAAACTTGCTTACGTAGCTGCTTGAAGCAATGCTGTGTGTCAACCAATAAATAAGTGGAGACCCGATGGTCGGGGCCTTCGGTCCAAGAGAAGAGAGGCCGTTGGTCCGCTGACTCCAGCCTTCCTGTCTTCTTATACTCTCTTGAGTTTCTCAATCTCCTGTGGTGCTTTCCTCACTGTCCCTGCTCCCAGGACCGAACTCCTGGACACATCCACCCATCCTTCCATTCATTTTACTGAGGGGTCTGTCTTGTCCATGGCCAGCAGGTGCCAATGCCTGGACATATCCACCAAGCACTGCACTAAGGACAAGGCTGCTGGAAGAGGCGCCCACCTGGGCAGGGGCGGGCTCCCAGCGCCACCGCCTGCAGGGCTGTAGCGGCAGCGGCGGGCGGGCAGCGGGGACGTGTGTGAAGGCGCAGAGGGCGGCGGTGGGCACCACAGCCTGCAGCCGAGCAGGTGAGAGACGCAGGGGCTCCCTCGCGCCCCCGGGCGGGAGGGCCTCTCCACCTGGGCCAGGCGCCTGCAAAGGGAGCTGCCTGGTGGCCATCCGTCTGCACACGTCTCAGGTCGACCTGGGGGTGCTCCTCCGTGGGCGTCTCATGCGTGTCTGCCCACCAGCCATTAGTGGGCGTTCTCTTCACCCCGCCTTGTGCTTCGGAATGCTTCCGTCCCGCTCTTCGTCTTTCAGCGTTGCACGTGACGCTCTGCTTTACTTTTGCTTTGAGAAAGAGTGTACGGCCCAGTTGCGAGATGACCGCAGTGAACCTCCTCAGCCGCCCCGACTCCCCTCTGCGTCCTCTGGGACGGTGGCGAGCTTGCCCGCACCCCCAGAGCCTCGCAGCTGCTCCTTCAGGACAGGATGCCATCCTCTTGTCCTTCGTTCCAGGGCGCAGGTGTTAGCCGTCTCCGTCACTCAGGCGCCCTAACCCAGCCTTGCAGACACATCTGTCTCCAACAGCAGACGTGTCCTCCCTGTCTGGGGCAGGGCGCGTGGCCAATTCTGTGCCTGTCTGCGCAGACACCTCCCACTGTCACGTGTCCTCAGCGACGACCCTCGGAGCGGCGGCTCCTCACGAGGCCCCGGGAGCCCCTCACCTACGACCCATCACAGGGCTGCAGCACCCGCCCTCGGGGACAGATGCCATCCCGGCCCAGTCCCCGTGCTGTCCCTCTCTGTCCCATCCTGGCTTCCCATCGCCCTTTCACATTGACATGGGTCCCCTGGGGCTCTGTCCTCCCACCTGCTGCTGCCCGAGGGCTGCTGGTGTGTTTGAGGTGGGGTGCTCTGGTCCCCCCACCTTTCGTATCCTCCCCGTCCCTTCACATGCCACTCCTGGTGCCTTCTGTGGATCTGATGAAGGTGGGAAGGGTCCATTCCGAGTCCCCCCGGGGCCCGGTCTCCTGCGCGCTGTCCTTCCTGCGTGCGGACCTGTATCCATTTCCTTTGGTCTTCACGGTAGCCCGCGATGGGCAGCGCTGGTCACGGGGACCCTCGCTCTGCCCGCCCAGGCCCACAGAGCCTGCCTGTCCCCACGCCCTGTCCCCACAGTGGCCTGGGGCTGACTGGTCGGTCGGGATGACTCTCTCTGGCCTGAGCAGCTCTGGGTGAGCGGCTCTTCTATGTCAGGCCTCAGTTTCCCCTTGCCGACGCCAGGAATCGGCCAAACTGCAGGTCCTGCGTGGCTGTTGGTCTGCAGGGCAGGCGGGCCTGTGCAAAGGGGAGTGGAGTCCTGTGCTCAGGACCGTCCACCCTTCGTCCTCCAGGGCCACAGCCAGCACCCACCTCTGCCCTTCCCTGGCCACATGCGAGCGCTCCCAGCGGCCACAAGCTTGGAGTCACAGCGTGGCTGGAGCACCCAGGCCTGTGACACCGTCTCCAGTGCCCTGCTGGCCGGGTCAGCTTGGGCCTGAGAGCAAGGACAGGCCTGGGAGCAGGGTGACGCGCTAAGTGGGGGGTCTCGGCACAGAGGAAGCAGCTCTGAGCAGCCCCACGCCGTGACCCCGTGGGTGGCTGGGACACAGTGGAGTCACAGCCAGTCCTGTGCCTCCCTCGGGCCCCTGGGTGCCCCCAGGGCTGGTGTCTGCCCAGGAGGGGGTGCTGGCCAGAAGCTGGTGGGCAGGGAGGGTGGGAATTTGGATTTGGACATGATTTCAAATTATTTCATGAGGAGGCCTAGCAGGGAGGTGCACTTAGAAGTTAAAATATTTACTCGGAAATGCTGGACACTGAAAGTTCATCTTCATAACAGCCGGGGGAGCAGCGGGAAGAGGGACGGGGAAGCATTTCTGGGGACTTTTATTCCCAAATATGCAGAGCACAGCCACCCAGAGGAAGTGGCCCAGGCCTCATGGGGAGCACTGCCCCCCACGGCTCTGGGAAGTGGCCCTGGGGACCGCCCTGAGCATGACTCCCACGCTGCAGTGTGGACAGGCCCTCTGGCTGCCTCGAGGGAAGCGCTCGCTGGTGGAGATGGAGCTGGGAGCAGGGCCCGTGCGTGGAAGACACCACGTTACCGTGGGGGTGATGTGACAGTCCTTCCCGGGCAGGTGCTGGGGTGCAGGCTGGTGCTGGAGACCAGTCACTTAAAATGTTTTCCTGTCATTTGAAAACAATTTTAAACATACCAACAAGTTGCCAGAACAGCGCAAAGGACGCCCATTCTTCTTCCTTGGAGACCTGTCGGTCAGCACAGTGGCCCCGGCTGGGGCCTCGTCTCGGTGGGTCCACTGCACTCTCTGCGGGTCTCCCTCCAGCGGAGCACTCCCCAGTCTCCCCCGATGTGTGTGGCCTTGCTGAAGGGCGAGGTGCCCCAGTCTGGGCTGGTCGGCCGCGTCCCGGCTTAGAGCAGATGTCCTCAGGGTGCGGAGCCTGGAGCCGCGGGGTCCCTGCACGTGGTGAGGCTCCAGGGAGATCTGCTGAGCTCGCTCACGGTGCCGTCTCCTGCCTCCTCACTGCTGGCAGCCTCGGAAGTGACCGCGGGATGAGTATCTCAGCCTGGAAATGCTGCCTTGGGGGAAGGGCTGTGCCTAGGCCAGTGTCCCACGTCCCCTGCAGCATCAGGGCACTGCTGGCGAGACGGCGGCGCAGACATTGATGTGACAAGCAGGAGAACACTGGGCCCTGGGGCAGACCAGGCGGCCAGACAGCAGGTCCATTGAGCTCATCCGTGGCCGCAGCTGCCCCAGGACACAAAGGACCCTTGTTCTCACTGTCCCGGCTTCCAGCGCCCCACGCCCGACCTCTGGGGACTTAATGAGTTGTGAACCCTTTCCCCAGGGACGCATTTAACATCGGCTGTTCACCCAGGGGGTGTCTGGACAAGGGCCCTCCCAGCCTCGTCTGCAGGGCTCCCGGCCGAGGCCCAGGCCCAGGCGGCTGCACCCGCTCCCCGGCGCAGCCTGGGGCCACCTGCCCGCGGGGACCTGGGCACGGGCGCTGGTCTAGGCAGGAGAGAGGCGGGCACGCGCTGAAGAGTCAGAGCGCCTCCCACAGGCGCGAGGTGATGGTCCCTTCCCTGGAGTGGACACACGTGCATGGCCCACGTCACCTGCAGAACCGCCACCCCCGTGAAATCGGGAGGCTGGGAGGGTCTGACCGGAGGACGTTATGCTTAGAGGTGCGTGACCGGAGGCGCTAGGTGACCTGGCCGGTGCGCTGTGGTCCATGCGCAGTGGTTTCAGCCCAGTGACCTGCGTGTTCACGGGCGGCCACCGTGCGGGATCTACGGAACTGCCCGGTCCCGCAGGCGGGGCCTCGACACCCCAGCGGGCCTGTCACCTGCAGGTGCACCCCCTCCCCTCTTGTGCCTATAGTGTGTCCTGGCAACGCCTCGGCCGAAGGGACTGCACTGTCACAGGGGGTTGAGGAGACGCTCTCTTCCCCGCTTGAGGTCTCAATGACCCTCCCAAGTCCGTTCACCCTGAGCCTGCACGATGGCTTTAGGGAAAAGCATCTGCAGGTCTGGAAAACTGAGGCTCTGGAAAGCTCCTGGCTTACGGGCTGTCCCCGTGTCCATCAGGTGGAAGAGAGGACAGCCCGGGAGGCCACGCGACCACAGCACAGACGGGTGAAGTGGCTTCTTCACGGCGCCCGTCCTGGCGGGGCCTGGGGGCAGGGGAGGCCCTTGTCAGCTTGTCAGGTCCCTGCCTGGCTGCTGGTCAGTCTTCCAGGCTGGGCGGGCACCCCTTGTGGCCGCAGCCCTGGGGCGCTGGGAGCCTCGCCCCAGAGGGGCCTGCTTTGTTCAGATGCCTCTGAATCTCACGCGACAGGAGGAAGAGAAGGCCCATCTGACTCTCACGAGAAAAATTAATTGCAGTTAGTCAAATGAGTCATGACTTCGAAATCTCCAAAAATATCTGGTTTTCCTGGAATGTTAGTCCTGTCTCCAGGGTCAGAAAATTAAGAGCAGGACAGCTGTGTTCTGCTGCCATCGGTCCAGCTCCATAGGCAAGTTGTTGGCCCAGAGGCCGCATGCCGCCCCGGACAGCTCGCTGGGACCCAGGCCCCAGGGCCCCTGCCTGTCTGGGCAGAGGACTGTCCCCGCAGGTGGCAGGCTGCTGTGTTTGGATGGCCATCCTGGGATAGGCCACCTGCCCCAGAAGAGGGGACTCCCAGACAGTTCCAGAAAGATCTGGAAGGACCTGGCTTGCAGTGACGTTGACGCCGGGCAGGACTGGAGGACCCGTGGAGGCTGGAGAGTGCAGGACGGCACGGCATGCTCTGCCCAGGTGACGGGCGTCCCCAGGAACACGCAGGCATGTGCGCGCCCAGCTCACACGTGACACGACACAGACGCAGGTGAGCACATGCCTGCGCGATCGCACACGCAAACCTGTGGACAGAGCACGTGCACACGCAGCATGTCCATGGGGGAGAGCGTGGGAGGACACGCTGGGCTGTGTGGCTTCAGCGCAGTGTGTGGGACAGCTGGATGCACGTGTCCAGGAGGCCTCGGGAGGCCCCTGGGCCTGACAGCAGCCCCCTCGGCCTTCAGGGGCTGACTCGGCCCGGGGGGTCCTGAGTCCGAGCGAGGACCCTGCCGCGGGGGCTCCCCTAGGCACCCCGCAGGCCCCCGGTCGCGGCTGGGCACCCCGGCCTTTCCTGGAGTCGGCAGAAAGACTGAAGACTAAACAACTTTGTCCCCTTCTCATTTCCCGAAAAACCCTCTCTCCCAAAATAAATAGAAGTCCATCAGCTGCCCGTCGGCTGTGGACGCACCGCCTGCTCCGGAAGCAGAAGGACGCATGCGCAGCGGGGCCTACAGCGGGGCCTGCCGAGTGACCCGTCGCCGAGAGCCTCCCTAGGGTCTCAGAGTGTCTGCGCCTTTGGTCCCCAGCCCATCAGAGTGGCAAGCCCACCTGGCTGCAGACCTGCCCACGGCCCCGGGCTGTGTTCCTAACCTCAGCCCTGGAGCCGCCGCAAGATGGGCCTCCACCTGTCCGTTTGGGACGCAGGCTCGGGTCTCCCCTAAGATGGCCCGGTGCCCATGCCCCAGCCGCCCGCACAGGGCAAGTTCACAGCCCACACTCAGCTCTGCAGGAATCACCTCCCTCCTGACAGGCAGAACATTCCCTTAATCAGACCTCAGAGCTCTGCCGGGATGTGACTCAGGAAAGTGCAAGCCAGCCTCAAGCCTGCCCAGCCTCAACCCTGCTTCAACCTCACCCCTGCCCAGCCTCACCCCTGCTTCAGCCTCACTCCTGCTCACCCCTGCCCAGCCTCAAGCCTGCCCAGCCTCAACCCTGCTTCAACCTCACCCCTGCCCAGCCTCACCCCTGCTTCAGCCTCACTCCTGCTCACCCCTGCTCCAGCCTCAACCCAGCCCAGCCTCACCCCTGCCCAGCATCACCCCTGCCCCAGCCTCACCCAGCCCAGCCTCACCCCTGCCCCCTTGCCCCCTCTTCTGCATCTGTGTGGCACTGCACTGTTCTGGAACCCTTTCAGTGTCCCTTGCACACCGGACAGCTCTTCTGGGCCAGGTCTCAGGATTTCGCCAACCTGTCTTGGCAGGGAGTCTGGATGAGAAATGAGGTCCTGAGACCCCGCGTGGCGCCCTCCCTGGACCGGGAGGGAGTCTCCCTCCTCTGGACAGCAGGGATCTAGGTGAAGTGCTTCTGCTTCAAACCAGGGTCAAAGGGCACCCGGCCCCGCCCTTCCGTGCCGGGAGGGACCCAGGCCGCCGGGAGTGTGAGCCCCGTGAGCGGAGACGCTGTCTGGTGGAGCTCATGTTCACACGGCAGCCAGACTTGACGCTGGACGTGCGGAGGACGCAGCAAGATCGACTCCATCTCTGAGCTCAGAACAGTTGGTTTGCAACGCTGGCACTTTAGGCCTTTAAAACAGCACCGAGTCCTGAGGATGACCGGTGTGGCCTTTGGGACGGGAGAGGCTGAGGAGCCTGGTCTGTTCCTGGGTGGTGGCCACGCAGAGACCTCAGGTCTCTGCCTCACCCCCGGTCTCCAGGGCCTCCAGGCCTCCACCTGCCGCCCTTCTCCCGCTCTCAAAGCCCAGGCTGGCCGGCCGGCAGGTTGGGGGAAGGAAGCGGGTCAGTGTGGCCGCAGCCTCTAGTCTGGCCACCCTGGCGCCCTCCGCGGCCCTGGAGCCATGTCCTGAGGGCCACCGTAGGAGGTGTTCTGCGAGTGGCAGCCGGGACCCCCTTGTAAGGGTCCGTCCGAAGTCGTGTCTTCTGACTCAGGGCCACCCACCCCTGTCCGGCAGCTGACCCGAGGGCCACGGAGGCCCCGCACCCCGGCCACCCCACCGCCTCCTGCCATGCTCTCCTGAGCTTGAAATGAGCAGCACCCCCTCTGCTTTGGGGGTGCCGGGGTCCCAGGGGCGCTGCTGACCTTGTCCCAGCGCCTGGCCAGCTGAGTCACCGCGCTAGAAGGCTGAGCGACCGTGGGAGCCTGTGACCGGTTTATTTTTAGCTACTCTCCCGCCGAACACCTGGGTCGGGCCCAAACCACACATAGTGCTCCGTTCAAGCTGCAGCTCAGTGGCATGTGGTCCCTCGGGGAGCCCCGCAGGCCCCTAAGACCGAGGGCCCGGTGCCGCTGCCACCCGACCACGCCGGGCTCCGTCCTCGGCCGAGTGCCGCCTCCGTGTCCCCACAGGGTCTGGATGGTGGCATATTAGGGACAAGGACACTTGGTCCCCCTGTCACTGTGGATGACACGGTCCCGTCAGCAGAATCTGACGGCCATCCTGTGGCCTGGGCCCTCAGCTTGGCAAGCCGGCAGTAGCCAGCAGTGACGACCCCCTTCAGCTGGTGGGGCGGATGCCGCGCATGCTCTGCTCCTTCCACGGACGGCAGGGTCCTCAGAGCTGCAGGGCCTCGCAGGTGAGCTCGTGGAGGGTCGGGGCTGCCGCCTCCCCTCTCGGTTCACACTCGGGACTGAGCTGGCACGTGGAGGTGTTGGAGCAGCTCACGATGGGCCCGGGTCCCAGGGCCCAGGCGGGTCAGTCATACCGCTGTGCGGAGGGCCAGGCCAGTGTTTGGGGCTGAGAGGGTCTGTCCCAGCTTCACGACACCCCTGCAGATTCCAAGTGCGCCATCTGCCAGCCCCTTGCCCCCCGGGGACGTCATAGGCGCGGGAGAGCAGGATACGGAGGCCTTGGCGCGCAGTCGGCACCACCGCTGCCCGGGCGCTCTCCCCACTCCGCACCCACGCCCACACTGGGCACCCCAGGTCGGGGTGTGACCGCTCCGCTCCGCGTGGTGGACTGAACGTGTCTGCGTGGACGTATTCACACACGGGGCCTCCCTCACCCCGCGTGTCCCACCCTGCCTGCCTACACGCACCGTGAGCACCCACCTGGCGGCTCTGTGATGTTGCTCCATCATCGCTCCCTGGGCACGGATGGGGGGCAAGGACCGCAGGTGGAAGGAGTCACGTTGCAAAGCCGAGCCGGGAAGACAAGTGCCCCCGAGGCTCAGGGCCGTGTCCCACTGCAGGCTCAGCCCGCCAGCCCGCAGCAGCTGGCCGTGATGGAGGTGACGGGACTCTGCCACCAGGAGAATGCCCTGTGCCCACGGCGGCCGCGTCCTCTCTGCTGAGCGAATAACATTCTGGAAGGTCTGGGCTGAGACGCCCCGGCGTGGTGTGCTTTGCCGCGTGGTCCCCTGGTTGGAGCAGCGGCCCTCGGAGCTGCAAGCCCGCAGTAGGGCCTCAGGAGGGGTTCTGTGGTGGCCAGGCCATGAGGGGCCTCATGGCTGGGGTCACCAGGTCGCCCACCTGCTCCAGGAGGAACATTCCTCACATTCTTTCCTGAGGGTGGAGGCTGGGTTCCTCCCACCGCCCACCTCCCCGCCTGCCAGGGGCCACTGAGTGCCTCCAGCCAGCCAGCGGTTGGGGAGCCGGGGTCAGAGGGAAGTTAAGGTGGGGAGGGGAGGCGGTCCTCTGCAGGCATTCCTGGGACGTGACAGACAGAGACGCAGGCCCTGGAACAGGAATACGGGGTCAGATTCTGGAGGATTTGCAAGTCCAGCTGAGCACTCACCCATGTCCTGGATGGAGGGCGGACCGCACTCCCTCATCCGTCCTCTGGGACCCGCTGCGCGGCTGTCTCCCGTCGGCCCGGGACCCTGCAGCAGGCCCTCCAGAGCAGCCCTGCCCGGTGTCCCGCTGACCCCACGTCTGCAGCCCCCTCAAGGCCCACAGTGGAGCACACGCTGCGAAGGCCGAGTCCCAGAGGCGCCCGCGGCCTGGACAGTTCTCGTCACTTTCTAGTCACTCGGTTGCGTCACCCGTCAGCTGCCCCGGGAGCCACAGGCCACCTTGGCACCGAGTGTGGAGGAGTGGGGCTCCGAGAGGGCTCTGTGCCCACGGCCGGCCGTGGGCCTTTGTTCCACAGTCCCTCCCTCGATGGGGCCTGCGCTGTCCAGCAGTTGGGGACAGGCGGTCTCCTCAGGCCCCTGCCCTCTGGGGGTCGTCACCCACAGAGCCGCTGGCTCCCCGTCCAGCTCCCCGGTGGGGCCACGCCTTCGGACTCGTGCGTCAGGCCAGCAGCCCCAGCATGGGGGCAGGACCGCCGGGCACACGTGTGGGGCGCAGTGCCGACACTGACACCGGGTCGGGGCTCCAGGTCCAGAGTTCTTGTGCTCGACCTTCTCTCAGGACGCGGCAGGACTTCAGTAAACGTGGGGCTGAGACAGCTTCTGCTCGGTCAGCTCTGCCCCGAAGCGCTACCTGCTGGTCCGGGACACTGGGACCCTGGGACCCGATGGCACCCCTCTGCCCCCGGCCCCATCCGCCCATCTGGACCGTCCCCGCACACAGCCACATCGCCTCTGCCGCAGCGGCCACGGCCCCACACTCTGCGACACTCCCTGCCCTGCCCTGTGCCACGTCCCCGCGCCCTGCCCGCGACCGTTCAGGGGCTGCCGCCTGAGCCTCCGCTGCCGGGGATGAGTTCAGCCCTCAGAAGCCATTCACAGCTGCCTTCCCGGGGAGTCCCAATACCGGGAGCCCCACTGAGGCTTGGAGGCAGGGGCCAGCTGCAGGCGCTCCCACCATGTCACCCTGGAGCGAGGGCTCCTCAGAGAGAGGCCCCCAGAGCAGGGGATTCCTGGGGACCGGGCCCGGCTAACTGGTGGGTCGGGTGGCAGCGGGTCCAGGTCCCTGGGGAGAAGGGCTGGGAGGAAACAGCAAGCGCGTGTCCTGAGGCTGGAGCATAGGGTCTGTGGGAGGAGGGAGCAGGGCCTGGAAACGTGCGCTGGACACGAGTCCTCGGGAGGGGAGCTAAGGGGCCCAGCTGCTGGGGTGAAGCTTGAGGCCCTAGGGGAGGGACCTCCGGCCAGGCGGGTGGCTTGGAGGACCGCCCAGTTGGCGGACCCTCAGGAAAGAGGAAGGACAGGGCGGTCACCATCCAGCGGTTTGTCCATGTGGGGCTTCCCTGTCCTGGGCTCAGCATCCAGGCCGGGAAAGACTCAGGAAAGCCCCGGTCGTGGGGCCCCCGGGAGGCAGCACCCACATCTGAGCAGCAGGAGGCCACGGCACAGAATCTGGACCCGTCTGTGAGCTGGGCCTGCACAGGGGGCTCCCTAAGTGCCCGGCGACAGGAAGAGGCAGCTCCCAGCAGGCGCTCGGCCCTCTCGGCCTCCCCTGACGGTGTGCAGGCCCCAGCCTGGACCTGCCCCGCAGGTGGGCGCACATCTGGGGTCCTGGGGACCCACGGGCGAGGCAGGGACGATCTGGATACCTCTGCTGGCGTGGAACTTGGACAGAGGTGGCCCTTCACAGTGGAGGAAGCCAGGGACAGGCCCCGAGACAAAGCCATGTGCTCAGGTGGCCGCTGTGAGCTGGAAGGACATTGCTGAGACAGAACGCAGCCCAGGCAGGCATGTCGGGGAGGAAGGGGGATGCCAGGAACTGGGAGGAGACAGTTGGGTGCAGTCCGCATGGGGCTTGTGCTCTGGTCTAGGCAGCCTCGGGTCTGTGCCAGGCCAGCCCTCCCCCAGAGGAGGACACGCCAGCTTCCCGGGACAGACAGTCCCTGGACAGGCTTTGAAGCGCCTTAAACCTCTCAGGTCTGAAACGTAGAAACGTGTAGACATACGAGCGTCTGGTCTGCACGTCGCCTCTCCTGGCGGTTCCATCAGGACCAGGAGACCCAGCGCTGTCTGTCCTGGGACCCCACGGGCTCCAGGCATCACGCCGCCGTCCGAGAGGCCCCTCTCCTGGCCATGAGCTGGACGCCAGGACTGGCCCGGGGTGGGCAGCATGCTCTCGTGACCCCACAGGTCAGGTTGGCCACTCTGTTGGCTCCCAGACAAGTGAGGCCTCTCGTCTCCTCGTCCCACTTTCTTCACTGGGCAGCACAACCCGCCGCGCTGGCCACACGCTTGCTGCCCCGCCGGGGGCCGCACCGGCGTGGGGACGTCTCCCAGCTGCAGGGCCACTGCCGGACTTGGTTCTGTGCTGGGTTCGGTCCAGCAGTGCTCCCGTGCGGAGGGCAGTCGCCCGCCGCCCACTCCCTCAGCCAGCAAGTCTGCCCACAGCTTTCCTGTCGGCCGGCACACGTGGCTGAAGACGGGGCCGAGTCCCGAGGCGAACGCCCAGCGTCCTCTTCACCCCCCAGGGGGACGTTTCGCAGGCCCTGCCCTGCTGCTGCTCTGGCGGACGCTCTGGATGCAGCTGGGATGGGCTGGACTCCCTGGCTGGAGTGGGCATTGTGCAAGGCTGGCTGCTCAGGCTGCAGGTGGCGGCCTGGGTGAGGCCATGGGCAGAGATGGGCACCATCTGCCCGAGCTCTGGACACCACTCTGGTCAGATGCAGAGGTGCCTGCACATGAGCATCGTGGAGCAAACGTGCTGTAGGTCCAGGGTGCTGGCACCCAGGAGGCATGCCCATGCCCTCACCTCAAAGTGCTTCTTGCTTGGCAGCCTGGCCCCGCAAGGGAGGCCCCTAGTGCTCTCCATTCCCGGGTGGTCCCCGGCACTCTCGTGACACTGTCCCCGTGCCAGGCCCTCCTGACCAGCAAGGACATACCTGCTGGGAACGCGCTGGCCCAGAGGGTGGCCCTGCCCACTGGTGTCCTCCTGCCTCTGTGGATCATCCTCCCTGTCTGTGGACGGGTGTCAAACGTGAAACTGCCTTGGAGAGTCCCCCACTGGGGCCCGCAGTGGCCATGATTTGGTTCCTTCACGACATCGGGACCCGGCCCAGGCACCCAGCAGCCCGGCTGTGTCCGCTCTTTGTGGGGCCCAGCCTTGGGGTCATTTCAGCCCATCACCTAGGTGGGGGAGGACAGACTGAGGAAGGCCAGACCGTCCCATGGGTGAAAGCGTCCCAGGGAGGCCCCTGGGGGTGGGCTGTGAGGTCCCCACACACGGCAGGCCTGGCCCGGGGTCTGCACCAGGCCAACGCGGACCCCACAGGCCCCCATAAGACTGAGACATGAGCTGTGGAGAAGACCATTCCCCCACCCAGGGTACAAGGCCGCTGTCCAGCCTCAGGTGCCCGGGCTGGCCATCAACACTAAGCACAGGGCCAGCTCATCTGCGCCCCCAGAGCTGGAGGCTCTGTTTCCTTCCGTGGGGGCGTCTCCCAAGTCTTCACTCCCTGAGGAAGGCGCCTCCGGGCCACAGGCATGTCAGGAGGGCTGGCGGGCACACACCTTCCCTGGGACTCAGCAGGAAGGCCCAGGGCACAGGACGCAGCTCTCCTCCCAGGGCGGGGACTCAAGCTGAGCTCACCAGGCCCCGGAGCCCAGGGAGGCGCCCCAGCATGAGTCAGGCCTGCCAGGACCTTGCCACCCGGGACGGCCTCCCGTGGCAGAGCCCGGCCGGGGCGGGGAGGACGGGCCAACAGCCCGGAGCTGGGGAGCTGGCCTGCGCACACCTCCCGGTGGATGGAGTTGTGTCCCCAAAAGATGAAACCCTATCCCTGAGCAAGTGTGAGCCTCCTCCAGCAGCGGAACACACAGGAGGTGGTTGGGGCCAGCCTGTCAGGATGGCTGTGTCCTCAAGGAAAGGCGGGTGCAGACAGAGGGACGCTGAGAGGTGGGGAGGGGGACAGGAGCCCCGGGGAGCGTAGCCCCCGCCCGGTTCCAGCTCCGGCCTCCACAACTGTGATGAGTGTCCTTTCAGATCACCGGGTTGATGCAGCGACGTCAGAAACATCCTCCAGCGGGGTCTGAGAGCCAGTCTGTGGTCACAGCCCACGCAGGGACGGTCTTCTTGCCCGGACTCGCCTCAACCCCCCTGCAAGCCCGACAGAAGCCTTGTCCTGCAGCCCCGCCTGCTCCGGTCACAGCGAGTGTGCTGGGAGCATCTACAGGCAGCGAGCCTGGCGGGCCATTCGCAGGACCTGCGGGTCCCCGTTGAGTGTTTCATGTTGGCGGACTTGTTTCCGTGGGTTTGTAGGGAAACAGCAAACGCAGAGCCCCTTCTCGGACGAGCTGCTGTCAACTCACAGTCCTTGCCCAGGGCCAGGCCAATACTCCGATTACATGGCAACTTCTCACCGGCCCTGTGTCCACCAGCTTTTGAAAAGCGCATCAAGGCAGTGTCCACTCGTGTGGCTCCTTTAAATTCGGTGGAAAACTCAGCGGGGCTTCCCGAGACTGAAGTGTGGTGCCCAGGACCTTTGTCTTGTTTGCATCTGAAGATACTGGCCTTGGAAGGCCGTGTCGTAGGCAGCCTGTCCTGCGTGGCTGCGTCCCTTGCCCGCTCACCTGCCCCTGGCCCGTGCCCGACGGCAGCTGCCAGCGTGAAGCACAGGTCTCGCACATCCCGCGGCCCACGCGAGGCACCTGTGCGGTCGCGACGGCCCCCAAGCGCAGGCCTGGGCTGTGTGCCCGCTGTGGCAGGGGGCCGTCCCCGAACTGCGTCCCTTTGCTGTTCACCCACCGTTTGGGAAGCAGCCTTCTCCAGGGGCGGATGCCGTGGCAACGCAGGCACCGGCCAGACACTGCCGGTGACCTAAGGGCAGCTCCAACCCCAGGTGAGTAAGGGTTTTCGGGGCCCTTGACTGCCAGCGCTCCCGTGAGGCAGGCTGGGCCGCGCTCACTCCCCTCAGCTGTCCGGCGACACTGGGCCTTCCCTGGGGAGACGGGAGACGCCTTTGCCAGCAAGGAGCCAGGAGCTTGTCCTGGAATCGTCCGAACTTCCCAGCCGACGCCTAGTGCTTGCCAGCTTTGGGGACCCGCTCCAGCCGCCCTCCCAGAGCACCGGCGAGCTGTGCACACCTGTGCATGCGCGTACAGGTGCGCTCACGGGGCCACACCGATCTGACCATCCCCCGCGTCCAGCACCCTTGCTAACTCGCTTTTTAAAAGTGAAGCCTCACCGAGGTAGAGTTGCATGAGATAGCTCACCTGTTTAAAGTGAACAGTTCAACTCCAGCACAGCCACTGGGCCACCCGTCAGTCTGCTGCGGCCACGTCCCCAAGCGTATGTTCCCCGAACAGGGGCCTTCACATCTGGGCTGAACCCCATCTCTGCGCAGCCGGGCGGAGGCTCCGGTCCCAGACCCCGAGGTGGGAGTTCGGCCCCAGTGCTGGAGCCCTGGCACGGCAATTTCGGGATGTATTTCTTCAGCCCTCTGCAAGCATATCTTGTGGAGACTGGTCGCTGGATGACCGCGAGCTTGGGTGCCCTGGACCCCAGGAGTCGCCAGCTGCACCCTCTGACAGACGCCCTGTAGGAGGAACAGGTGACAGTCACCTCTGCATCGTTCATCTGAGTCTCACGCGTGTGTGCACGTCCGCATCCCAGCCATACACACCTGTGTGCACACACGCGTGAGTGTGTCACGTCGAGACAGGGCCTCCCTGGGTTCGCCCTGGAAGCCAGCACTCAGGCACCCGGGAGACATCTGAGCCTGCCTCCAGGTGAGGCACAGGTGCAGGTGCAGGGGGCGGGCCTCGCCGGGGCAGCGTCAGCTGGGGACCCGCTGCGGGGGCACAGTCCTGGGCTCAGGGCAGCAGCCAGCTCTGCCGTCCGGGCCGGTGGAGCTGAGCTCCCTCCTGCCCCTTCTGTGCTGGTCCCTTGGTGTCGGGGCCTGCGGGGCACGCAGCCCCCCTGCCGAGCGGCGTCAGACGGAGCCCCAGCTCCATCTCCGGGGGCACAGGCTCACTATGGGCATGGGGGGGCGGCAGGTGAGGGTGCAGAGCTGAGGGAAGCTGTCCCTGGGTCGTCGCGACGACGCCTGCTGTGTGCAGATGAGGCTGAAGGACAGCCAGGGCAACCCTCCAACCTCCCCACTTTCGGGGCCCGCACTGACCTCGACCCTCCTGCCCCACCCCTCCCCAGTCCCTAATCAAAGACTCGAGAGAAATCCCTGATTTCAGGCAGCGCTCTGAACCTGGAGCCGGCTCCCAGCCCTGCAGTGGGGACTCAGGTTCATGGAGCCTCTGCAGGAGAGGTGGGGGTCACTGCACGGGGCACAGGAGGGGACACTCCGTGTCCCCCTTCAGCCTGAGCGGGAGCCCTGCTTGCCCGCCCTTCAGGATTCAATGCATGTGGAGGCCCTCCTCCCGTGGACCCCCGTCCTACCTCGGCGGCTTATCTGCCGTCCCAGGGCGTTTCCTTCCTCCCACACGCCTGGGCACAGCCCTGGAAAATCTGACTGGTGCGCAGCCCTCCCTCCATACTGGGGGCTCCCGCCCAAACCCACTCCCCGGCATCTGGGACCCATTTCCTGCGGCCTCGCCTCCGCAGAACCGCCCGGCATGCGGGCCGGTGGACTGAGCCCCCGCGGCCCCATGGGGGCACCGTGGAAACAGGCGCTCACCCCGTGCATATGCTTGGCCCACTGGACAGCGCAGGCCCAGCACCCTGGCTGGTGCCCCCACCTGCCAGCCTCTTGGCTCTGCTCCAGCTGCTGCCATGCTGCTCCCACCTGACACAGCCACCCTCCTGCACCCGTCCCGGGAGGCCTGTCCGCAGATGGGGAGGCGCTGTCCCTCCAGTTCCCACGGCCCAGGCTGCCCGGGTGCCTCCCCACCTCCCCGTAGCTCTAACAAGACGCCGGGGAGGGAGAGGGTTGAAGGAAACGGGACGAATGCAGAAATAAGTCATTCAGAGGGAGGGCCCGCTCGAGTCTTTCAGCTTCTCCGTACTTGTCTTTAAGTTTGAGGTCATTTCAAAATAAGACCCTGAAACAGAAACAGTGACGTCGGGGCATCTTTCTTTCGAAGGAAGTGGCCACATGTTTGCAGCGGCACGGAGGCTCCCATCACAGATGTGCTGAGTTGCACATTCTCCAGCCGACCTCAGCCCCGGTCGCTGAGAGAGTTTTTCCATCACGTGTTCTTTCCCGGGAAAGAATGCTCTTTGCCTGCTCTTGGCCTCTCTGCTGAGGGCGCTCCTGGTCAGCATGGACACTCACAGCGCTGACCCGCACGCCTGTCTCTGCAGCAGTTGAGGCCCCGACATATCGGCAGCCGGGCCGCCGGGAGCCGCGTTCTCCCAGGGGGCTTCTGCAGCAGCTTAGCTCCTGGATGCCGGGCTCGCTGGGAGTGGGGGGCCTGCAGCCGGTTACCGTGCGCCCCCAGCTGTGACCAGCAGGCCCCTCCGTCAGCCCAGAGCCCACCTTCCCCTCTAACCTGGGAGAGCCTGTTGCTGCGTCCATCCTGCTGCCAACGGTGGGTGACCTTGGCCCTGCAGGGTGGCCTAGGGGCACTGAGCGCGGAGAACGTCCTTGAGAGGAAACTCCGAAAAACGACGGAGCTGCAGCTGAGGGGCCCCAGCCCGCTGTCGCGCGTTGACTCTGCACCTGTGGGGCACCTCTGCCCGCTCAGGGCCTGGGATGCCCAGGGACCCTCAGGGCTGCCCAGGGAGCTGTGCGTTCCCCTGAAGACAGACAAGAACGCTCCCAGTACTCTGTCCATCCCAACGTGCACAGGCGCAGGACCGCTGCCCTCAGGCCTGGAAGCAGCTCTCTGACCACACTCAGAGGGGACAGCACCACCTCCCAGGTGCCAGCATGTCACCCAAGTCCAAGCTACAAGCTACATGCACACAGGGCTCACGTGTGTGTTCTCACATATGCACATGGGCTCACACACATGGATCTGGAACGAGTGTCTCGGCCAGGGTGCCCCACAGGCCAGGTGTGGAGGGAGCTGGCACAGGGGTCCGGGGCCTGTCCCCGGGCTGGGGGGTGGCTCGGCTGCCCCCACCCAGCTGCAGTCCGAACAGATGCCCGGAGACGTGTAGATGTCCCACGGGCCTGCGATTCCCACAGAACAGGCACAAGGGCAGGGAGCCAGGCCAGCACCCGTGGCCATCTGGCCACAGCCCTCCGCCCCCTGAGGACAGGGCCTGAGCCGCGCCTCCCCCAGCTGCCAGAGCACCTCTGAGCGGCTCCTTCCCAGGCCCCTGACCTGCTGACCCACTGGTGCCTGGAGAGGCGCCAAGAGCCCCTCGGGCCCCCAGCCTCCCCATCACGCACAGATCAGGGGCCTGGACCAGGGCTGGCGCGGAGCCCGACTCCCACCCCCTGCCCGGTGCTGGTCTCCGGCTCGTAGCAGTCGGGGGCCAGAGGAGGCTGTGTGATCGCCCTCTCGCCTCCCGCCCGTGGGAGCAGCTTCCCCGAGGTCAGTCCCCTGGATGGCGGTGGACGGCGATGGCGGGGCAGGTGCGGGTCTCAGGGCCCCGGGAGTCCGGCCCAGTCCCCTGGCCGCGTGCCGGAGGTCCCAGGCTGGCCTAGACGCAGAGCCTGCAGCCCCCCTCCCAGGTCCCATACCGTGGTCCCAGTCAGGCCACAGAGGGCGCCTGTAAGCTCATCCTCTCCCGGGGCAGGAGAGCGGACACCACGGTAGGAGACGGCTCTGTACAGGGCTCTGCCCTGGACCGGGGCGTCCGCAGGCTTGGAGACACAGCCCTCCCCATCCGGAGTTGGCTGCATACAAAGGGAGCTGGACCAGCGACGGCGGGGTGGGCCTCCCTCCCCAGCCCAGGAGCTCACACTGAACCCAGGGCAGCAGATCATTCCACCCAGGTGGCTGTGACAGCCCCACGCTGGGGCCAGAGACGAGGGAGCACATCTTTCTGACACATTGGCACTTCCTCTCCCTCCTCCTGGCTCCCGGTCTTTGGCCCCTGGCCACTCTGCAGCCTGCAGCTGGGCGTCCAGCACCCATGCGCTGAGGGTCGGCCAGCCCCGCTCTGCAGCTGGGGCCTGTGTGCTCGCCATGAGCCCCCACCCTGGGAATGGAGTGCCTGCAACACCTCCGATGGTTGGGGAAACGTGCTGATGGATGACTTTGCCGGCCATGGGACCCCAGGGACCTGTAGGTGGGAAAAGGCAGAGCTGTCATCTGACCAGGGCCACCACCCCATTGTCCAGACACAGCTCCCACTTCCCTTCTGAGCAGGAGCCCTGGGGTCTGTTTACCCCATCAGAGCGCTCCCGGCCGCCCGCCTGTGTGAGTCACAGCGGCCACTTCCTCTGGATGCCTTTACGCGTACCCCGGCTCTTTCCCGGAGGCCAGGCATGTCCATCTGCTCAGAAGATACAGTTAAAACACAGCAAGCTGAGCGGCCCTTGTGACTCAGCAAAACCCCCAGGAATTACGCAGCAGGAGTGAGAGGTCTGGTTCCAGACGCCTTTCCTCGTTCCCTCCAGGGGACTGGCCTCCCGCCCGGGGCATGGGAAGGGGCGCGGCCCACAGCTGTCCAGGACCCCTGACCCGGCCCCGCGCATGTGCAGGGGGCCCCGGAACCGGTCCCGTGTTGTGTGTGTGGGGCCCCAGAACAGGGCCCGTGTGTGTGGGGATCCCTGACCCGGCCCTGCGTGTGTGGGGGGGACCCCGGCCCCGTGCGTGTGTGGGAGGACCCCTGACCTTGCCGGCGTGTGTGCGGGGGTCCCCTGACCTGGCCCCGCGTGTGTGGGGGGCACCCTGGCCCTGTGTATGTGCGGGGGGCCCCTGACCCAGCCCCACGTGTGTGGGGGGGTCACAGGCTCAGAGCCACTCGGTTCCCTCATGTTTCCCACTTAGGGTGCCGGGGACCGTGTGCTCGGGCTGACTGGAGTGGTCTTGTGTGACCGCCGGCAGCTGTTTCTGGGGGCGCATCAGGAGGTGCTGGCGAGGAGGTGGAGCGGAGAGGGTGACGCCGGCCCGAGGAGGCAAACTGCATGGCGGGATGGCTGCCCCCGGGGCTGTGCCGCAGACCTGGGGCTTGCTCCCCGACGGCGAGGTCGCCAGCCCCACGTGACAGTGTGTCCTCTGTGCGCCGGGTCCCCTCGCCACCGTGCTCTGTGCCTCTGCTCCCGCAGCCACCTGTGCGCCCTTTACACACACCCTTCCCGCCTCATCTCACCTTCCACAGCCTTCACGGCACCTTTGCCTCCAGGGCGGCTGTCCGTTGGGGCTGCTGCTCTGAGTGGGGTGTCAGGGGTCCCCACCGTTTCTGTGGCAGGTCCGACTGGCCCACTATTGGCCCTGCCCGGCAGTGCTCTCTCACGGCACCCTTGGGGGGACCACCCAGGTGTGGCCATCTCTGTGCCCTCCACACCGCTGGGAGGAACCCCATGGGAGACACACAGGTCCTCCTCGCCAGTCGGTAGAGGCCCTGAGGGTCCTGTGTCCCCACAGTGCTCATATCCACTCCCCACGCCTGCTCTGTTCCCTCCTGCCATCCCGACTCTCCAAGGGAGGCCTGCGCACAGGCCCAGCCAGGCCCCCAGCCTCCGGACGCACAAAGACGACGAGACCCCAGCTCCATGCTGTTTGCACCCCAAGGCCGCCTGGCTTCTGATGCGCTTCAGCAACAACCCCTCCCGGCAACTTTCCCGCCCCGTCTGCGAACCGTACTCTCTGCGGACACGGTCAGTTTGCCTGCTGTCCCTCCCCAGGCACCAGCCCTGAGGCCTCCTTAGTGTGGCTTTGCTGGAGACAAATTCTCTTTGTTTTCTGAACATACCTTCACTTTGCCTCATCTTTGCAGATGTTTCTGCCGGCTATGACGCTTGGTCATGGAGCAGTAGCATAAACATCACTGACTTACAGCGCAGAGACGCACGTCAACACGCCCCAGCTCAACGGATCTAATGGCTGAATCTGTAAGTCTCGGAGGAACGAGACTCCTCCCCATGGAAATGCCCAGGACAAGCAGACGAGACTGGGCGCCGAGGCCCTGGGCCCGCCCGCAGCAGCAGCCGCAGTCTGGCTGCGCTGCGGGCGAGGGGGCCTGTGGACCTCAGGGACTGCCAGGGGGCCACTGGTGACCAAGGGCCCCATTTCTGGCCTGTGCTCGCTGTGAGCTGGACTGTGGTCCCTCCTGGGGGCAGACAGCACGGGGACCAGCACCCACTCGGAGCCAGCAGACAGGGGACCCGGCTGCGCAGCAGGAGGAGCGTCCTGCCCTCGTGACGGCTGGGGAGGGCGCTTGGTCCCTCCCCCCGCGGTGACCACGGCTGACAGATGGGACACGATGCTCCGCTGTGCGCTGTCAAGCAGCACTGGCCACGTGGTGCTCACGCTGGGTGTGTGTGAGCCAGCACGCGAGCGAGAGTGCGCGTGTGCTGGTGTGCACGAGGGTCTGAGTGTGCTCACGCAGGAGAGACTGAGGGGCACGCGTGAGTGTTCAGGTGAGCGCCACGCACCCGCGTGTGTGCCCGTGAGAGCGTGTCCGTGCGTGTGCACGCGTGTGCTCGGATCAGAAGCCACTCTTCTCTTGCAGGCTGCATTCCTGCCCGCTTGTTCTGGAAGCCTCCGGCGCTGGCCCAGCCTGCCGACCGCTGGACAGTCACTTCCGAGAGGCCGTTCAGCCACCCCCGTTCCTGGGGTGCATGTGCTTTGGCCCCGGTGACAGTGCCTTCCCTGTCCTCCAGCCCACCAGCGACCTCGGGGACGGGCATGAGTCCTGAGCTGCGGAAAACCCCGCTGCGGCACGGCCCTCGCTTCTCGCGGGGAGAAAGTGCTGTTTCTCCCTCATCAATCATGGTTTGGTGTTGCAGCCTTCCTTGGACATCGCTGGAGCCCGTGTTTATTTGTTAAAGGAAAGCAAGCATCGAGCTTGTGCTGTTACAGGAGGAAAGCGTGTTCCTGAGAGGCCTGCGCAGAGCTCGGCCGCTTCAGCGGGCCACCCTGTGTGGGACAGTCCTCTCATCCCTGGTCTGGCTCCGCCATGGACACCAGCCCCACACAGGCGACCCTCCGGCGCTGGGGGCTGGGCTTCGGGGCCCCTGCTGTCTCACCACTGAGGATCTGGGGGCTTCTGCATGACAGTGGGGTTGTGGTCTGAAGCCCTCGCCCACAAAATCCGCTCCCAGAACGGGAGCTTCTCACCCCCGGCCTCCCGCCCGGCCCAAGGCAGGGGTCCTGACAGCAGGTAACAGGCTGCGGGAACTGCAGACGCCCCTAACTCTGTCCCAGGGCCAGAACAGATGCACCCACATTCTGCTGAGCCCCACACCCAGGCCAATGCCCAGGCAGGAGCCGGCCAGCCCCGCAGTGTAGGGCGCAGGAGCCCGTGTCTCTGCAGGGAGATACGCAATCTGGAGACCTTGGTGCCAAGGCTGGGCCAGCACAGGGCTGCCGTGCTCACCACCTCTGAAAGAGCCTGGGGGCTGCAGCCTCGGTCTCAGGGAGGCGGGCGAGAGGAGGGAGGAAACAGCCTGTGTTGGCTGAGCTCCTGAAGGCAGGGCCTAAGGGGAGGGTCCCAGGGTGGCTTCCCTGCTCCCAGTACTGGTTGGCGTGGGGGTGTCCGCAGTGAAAGGTGGCCCCAGACAGTGGCCTGGCCCTGCTCCATGCGGAAAAGGGTCTTGCAGATGGGGTTGAATTGAGGGTCTGGGGGTGGAGGTGGTTTTCACGAGTCCCAGGAAAGGATGCAGAGCGGGATTCCAGGCTCCCTCCAGTGCGGGGCCCTGGCCCATAGGGTGGGCACTAGTCTCACTGAAGCCCAGCCCCTCTCGCTGGGGTGGCCCAGCAGGACCCCACTGGGCCCGACGTCTGGGCTGGGGCCAGGGACTGGCTTTGGCTGGGAGGACGCACCCTCAGCAGCAGTCAGGGTGTGGCATGGCCGCCCTGCGGTCCCTGAGGGTCCGAAACCCCGGCCACCATACCCATCCTGGGGTCTGCGGATGACCACCTCTCAATCCAAAGGGTCCATGCTGGGACCTCCACCCAGCTCTTGATGGAGGGTCCAAAGTCCAAAGCAACTATTTCCACAGCTAAGAGGAAAACTTACAGGTGAAATTTAAAAACGGGTCAGTCTGCTGAGACTGGTGTCTGACTTCTCTGGCTCAGCTAAGAGCGGTGCTTGACTGAGGGCAGATGAGACCTGAGTGACGAGGACACACCCACAGGGGTGACCGGCTGGGGTGCTCGCCCGGGTGTCGGTGTGAGAGGCGCCCCGGACGGGGTCTGGGCTGTGCGTGCCTGCCCACAGCTCTGGTTGACTGAGCTCTCTGGCTCCATTTTCCCAAAACAGAGCGTGCTTTCTCAGTTGTGACGGAAGAAAACGTAAGTTCCAAGGCACAAAGCCTTCCAAGGTGGAGACAAGGCCACATTTTGCAGGCGCTCCCCTAGCCTGAGAGCCGCTCCCCAGTTACGGGGGGACCAGCACTGTGGAGAGAGCACACGTCCCTCAGCCAGCGAGTGCCCACCTTCCGAGGAAGCCCGGTCCCTCGGTGTCTTCTCTCTTTTCGACGGCTGCCACTGAAGCCACTGCTGATTCCCTGGCCCCTCCCTCTGCCGTTGGAGGGGAGAATGCAGCCAGAGTCAGCAAAGCGGGTGGGCGGCAGTCGGGAGACCAGGGTCTGGCCCAGGGCGCTGCTCGGGGGGCAGAGCTAGCTTCCCCATGAGGCCCGGGTTGGTTGTCACTACCATTTCCAGGGTCCGGCCATCCCCGAATGTATGGTGACTAACGCAGAGCAACTCAGGGCAAAGTGACAACGATAAACGCAGAGAGCTAGAAGCAGGGATGAAGATGGAAGAGATGTGGTGGGATGGCGAGTGGCATGGACATGGAATGAGGTTGGAGGTGGCACAGGGGAGACAGATGGGCAGATATGGGAACGGGAATGGGGCTGGAAACGGAATGCAGAGGCACACCGGGATGTGGATTGGAGGTGGGAAGAGGAAGAAGATGGGGAGGAGAGGGGAATAAGGACGCTACTCGGATGGAGATGGAGGTGAGGATGGAGGTGGGGGTGACAAAGGGGAGGGGATGGAACCAGAGGTGAACGTGGAAGTGGGGACAGAGCTGGGGAGGGGGTGCGCATGGAGACGGGGGAGAAGATGCAGAGAGGACTGGGGGTGGGCGAGAGACGTGGGCAGGTCGGAGCTGCCTCGACCCAGCAGTGTGCGGGTGTCCCAGCTGGGAAGGGTCCGGGGAGGGAGGGGTGAGTCCTGCCTCTGAGCTGCCCGGGCAGGGCCCTCGCTGCCTGTGGGACAGCTCAGCTGGTGCCTGAGTTGGATCCATCTAGATTGGAGCAGACAGCTCTGCCCGAGCTGGTCACCACTTTCAGTCCAGTGGGGACTCAGGGCCACCTGACCATGCTTCTGAGAGGCCCCTGGCTGCATGTGGCCCATGGTGGGGGCGGGGGAACTGTCCCTAAAGAGGACACAGCCTCCTGGAGGTTTCTGGGCAGCGAGGAGAGGCCAGACGGTCACACCGAGAGGCCAAGGAGCAGGCGGCCACCCGTGCGTGCTGACTCAGGGAGACGAGTCCTTCTGATGTGAGCTGTCTTCTCTCCACCAGTGGAGGGGTCAGCTTTGCAAGGACAGAACAGAAGGTGAGGGTCTGTTTCCTCCACAGTGGACGACGGCCCGGGTCTTCTGATCCTTGCAGGGACTGCTGAGGCCGGAGAGCCTGAGGCCGGCAGCAGAGCCAGTTCAGAAGCTCGGATGTGCTCTCCAAGGAGCCATTTGCCGCAGGCTGCCGTTCCCAGCAGCCCTGCCAGGGCGCGCCCAGCGGGACCCTGGGCTCGCGGGGCGAGGATCCGCCCTGGGCGCCGTGGGGGCGCAGGCCTCCCGGGCGTTCCTACAGGAGAACGTGAGCCAATGTCCACGGCAGCTCCATCAAAAGTGTCTCCGGAAGGAGGCGGCCACTTGATGCTCATTAACGGCAGTGTCCAGAGCTATGGCCTGTGGAGGGTCTCTCTGGTCCCTCTGCTCCACGGACGGGACTCCAAAATGGCCCCAAAGACTGTGACCAGGTCAGGCTAATTTTAGAGGCGCTGTCCCAAAGGGCAGCAGCAGAGGGGCCAGCCCTGACCATTCCTGCCCTCATGTCCCTCTGCGTCACGGCCTGCTGCCTGAGTCAGCGTCACGAGCTGGTTCACACTGGAGGAAACGTGTTTCTCAATGATGGTTTGGGGTGAGGGTGCAGCCCGCTCCTGGATTCGTGCCGCTGAGTCCAGGAGAAAGGCTCTGCCTCCTGGGCAGCTTGTCTTCCATCGCTGCGTTTTCCTCCAAGGAAAGTCGCAGCCTCCGCTGCTCCCAGTTTGCAGACGCAGTTTACGGGAAACCACACGCCGTCGTCCGGGAGGCACAGACCTGGGACAGTGGCGGGTCCTCTCCTCCCTGCAGCGCGGTCGGTTCGCGCGTTTGCTGTGTGTTCATCTTTGCTTGCCGGCCGCCTGGGAGCGGAGGGCCCTGCTCCTACTGGGATGGCTGCCAGGCCTCTGGGAGAAGACCCGTGCGTCGGGCGGGCTTCCTTCCGTCGTGAGTCAGCGCCGCTGGCCGGAGCTCAAAGTCAGGGAACAACAGCCGATTGAGCAGGGCCTGTGCACAGGCACACGGTCATCTCCTGGTCCCACGATGCCGCCAGAGGGTCACGGGAGCCCAACCCTGGCCTCCCCCGGAGCGAGGGGTCAGGTGCCTGGGTCACGTTGTGGCGACTCGAGGGAACAAGCAGCCAGAGTCTGCGGTGCACCTGGGACTGAAAGCCTCTGTCAGCCTCCAGAGCCGCCGCACAGTCCACCCGGCTGGAGCCGGAGGCCGGCTGGCCCCCTGCCCCCACGCGGCGGGGACGCCAGGGAGGGAGGGCCGGGCGTGCAGGTGCGGGCTCGCCGTCTGCTCCGCAAGGTCCTGCAGCACCGATGGGCTCGTCACACAGAACTGTGATGGGGAAGGAAACACGCCCTTTCTCTCCTCCTGGGTCCGCAGAAACAGGCTCCACATGTCTTGGCCCTCAGGACTCTGGGTCATTTCCTGAAAACCCAACTGACGGGGGATCCTACTGGGCAGCCCAGGTGGCGGCCTCCCTGAGCCTGGAGGACAGTGCTGGGCGGCTGCGGGCGGGCACTGGCGCTGCTCCCCCACTTCTGCCCCTCCCCCCGTGTCCACCAGACGTTGTCCCTGGTCCCCGTGGGAGCACAGCTGGGCAGCCTGGCCTCCGGCTGCCTTGTCCCCTCCTCCAAGAACCGCTCCGCTGGCCCCAAGAGATGCCACCCTTAAAAGGAGCTGGTCTGGTGGCGCCATGGGAGGAATTTCAGACTGGAGATGGAGGCAGGATTCCAGGCTCTGGGAATTGCCATGGGCCCTCAGGCGGTCTCTCCCAAGGTGACTGAGGAATACTGGCCCTCCCAAGCAGCGGCAGAGGAAGGCCGGGCAACTCCTGGACGGAGAGGCCACTGCCCTCACGGGAGAAGACGCACCACAGCCTGCGGGGCCAGGGACCCAAACCCAGGGACCCTGGGGAAGTCGATGACCCTGGCGGGCCACCGCCTTCCATGGTCTTCCATCCCTCCTGTCACCTGCCTGAACCAGTGTGGGCGGGGCCTGCAGCGCCCGGAGGCCAGCCCCGCTTGGTTTTCCAAAGTGACCTTTTGTGCTGGAGGCTGCAGCCGCTGAGGACGGGCACCGGGCTGCCGTGACCTTGCTGCTCCTCCGGGTGACAGGGTCCCTGAGTGTGCTCGCTGGGTGGGCGTCATGTGTGGGGCAGCGCCGCTGAGCATGCTCGCAGCCTCATGCACTCACACTTGTGTGCACACACATGCACACAGGCACGCACACACGCAGGCGTGAGGAGCCCCCAAACGTGTCGAGCTGTATTTTACGGCCCGGAACACGGCCGACCTGAGACGTCCCTGTGGACATGAGAAGGATGCAGCCTTCTCCTGCAGACACGGCTGGTGCAAGACCGTCCAGGTGCTGCTCGGCTGCCTGACTGTCCCCGTGCGGTAGCAGCGACTGGAGCAGAACTGACGTCTGCCGCGCCGAGTGGGTGTCTGTTTCTCCTGCCATCCAGTCAGGCTTTGCTTTGTGCATTTTGAAGCTTCTGTAGGTCGATGCTCATTCGTGACTGATATCTGGTCTCAGGAGACCGACTCCTTTGCTTCGTAATATCTGGCTTTGTCTGATAACATTCCTTTTTCTGAAGGCATCTGGTATGAATATACTCACTTTGCGTTCTTCCTGCTAATGAGCGAAGGGTGTCTCTTCACCCTTGTATTTTAAATACACATACATACATATATTTAACTTGGGTTTCTTATAAACATATGTACTTGAGTTTTGCCTTTTTAAAATCCAATTTTCCATCTCTATGTTAAACAGGTGTGTTTGGACCATCGCCTTGAATGTGCTATTGATAAGACTGAGCGAAAACCATGCTATTTGTTTCATCTGAGTTTTTGTTTACTTTTTCCTCTTTTTCTCTCTGCTCTTGGTTATTTGAGCATTTTTCATCCTTCTGGTTTTTGTCCTCTGAACTTTCACCGATGCATCTTGAAAGTATTTGCAAGGCTGTCCCAGACAGCGGAGCGCATACGTGAGATGGAGCAGAGTCCGCTTCGCGGTCAAAGCCACCTCACGTGCGCTGGAAGGCCCCCGCGTCGTCCCATGCCTGCCTCCTCCCTCCCAGGGTCACCTCCCGACGCCATGTGTTTTAGTTCACAGCGGTGACACTCACTTTTCCTTGACAGCAGCACCACTGTTTGCGACCAGGAAGACCCGTCTTATCTTCGTGTCCCCATCCCGGGTGCTCTCTGGGTCCGCGTGTGGCCGCTGGCAGCGACGGCGTCTTTCTGGTCGACACGGCATCTCCCTTCGCACAGAGAGAGCCGGGACGTCGGTCACAAGCACACCGCCACTCTGTTTGCCTCTGTCCCTTTTCTCCTGAATCCTCAAAGCTGTCTCCTGCAACAGAACTCAGAACCCACGTGTTTTTTCCTCCCAGGGGCCACCACCCGACGCTTTGCCTTTGACTTGCACAGCTTCTGAAGAGCGTTCTGCTTCTCCTCGTCCATTTCTCTGCCCGGGAGGCATCCGTTTCTCCTGGTGGCCGTGGAGGGTCCACAGTCCTGAAAGTGCGTGGGGCGCCTGTCCTCCTGCTGGCGCTTGGTCCTCGGCGCTCCTTTAATCTGTGGGGTCTGTTAGTTTTGGAAAGCGCCCACTTTTCTTCAAAGACTGCCCCTTCCCTCCTGAGACACGTGCTGAACCACGCGGCCTCGACACCCAGCCCGGGGTTGCAGTTGGGTCCCCGACTTTCCCCACCTGGTGCTTCATTTGGGGTAAAGTCTGCGACTCTGTTCACGGTCACCGACTCTGCTCGGCTGAGCTCCTGAGGAGCCTGCGAAGACCACTCCTGACACTCACACCCACTCTTCGCCCTCAGCATTTCTGCTTCTCCTCCTTTTTCAGTCTGCATGGCTTTTCAGGGCAGTGTGTTATTTTTGGTGAGCAGGTGAGAACCACCCACGTCTCACGAAGGGCGATGAGCCGGGCCGCACCGTGACGCCGCTGTGTGCCGGTGGCCGGGCTGACGCGGACTGTGTCATCAAGCAGTGGGAACGCCACGTGCTTTCCTCCACAAGTTCACGAGACCGTTTTCTGCCTTTCCAGAGCAGCAGATGTCAAAAAGCGCACTTTTTCAAACGGGCGGGGGCTGGGCTGGGGGCAGCTGGGTGGACGGCGGCCCCGCGTTGGCACTGGATGTGGTTGGAGCCTTCTGGCAGGAGTGGCTCTGGACGGCTCACGCTGGAGGTCAGCATGGCCATGGAGGGTGGGAGCACGTGGTGAGGGGCCCAGAAGGAAGGAGACCAGTCCGGCCCCCAGGGTCTCGTTCCGCCGATGTCCAGGACAGGAGGTCCTGGGGTGCCCCTTGCCTGTGTCCTGATGGGCGAACAAAGTGAGAGCCTGTCTGGAGAGCCGGCACCCTTGGGCGGGAGACGGGCAGGCCACGAGCAGGGAGCTGAGCCAATAAACACGGAGGGACCGCAGAGGCCGCCCAGGACGGGACAGGACAGCCTGCGGGGGCTGCGGCAGGGCTGTAAAGCCCACCCTGAGTGGACGCACCAAGCTGTGCAGCCAGCGGGAGTGGAGATCTGGGACTGGCCGTGGCTGGGCGGGGCACAGGAGAGGGGCCGCGGCTGTGTGAGGCGGCCGCAGACAAGGACAGGCCCAGGCCCGGCCCTGTGGTGGCAGCGGCAGGGAATGGAGATGGGAGGGCTGGCCCTGCCCTGGGTGTGGACTCAGCAGCGCAGGGGATGAGGACAGCGCGGCTGAGAGCGCCGGTCCTCAGACGGTGCACGGGGGAATCTGGGGTCGCCCTGCCGTCCACCCCTCAACATGAGAGAAGTATTTCCCTGAGCAGCAGGAGCCGGAACAGTGTGTTCTAACAGCAACACACGGTTACTGCAGGGAGGCCAGAAATGCCGAGAGGGCTGAGAAAGACCCGCCGGCCCCTCTTCCCTCTGGCCCTCCTGCCGGCTGGGACGTCTTCAGGTCCGCTCAGCCCCTCATCCGGCCCTGCCACTCTGGTCCCGGGAGACCTGCAGGCTGCAGGAGGTGGGCCCGCAGGCAGGGCAGTGCGCGTGTGAACTGGGGCCGTGGGCCGCGCCCAGCGGGACCCACGCCTGGAGGACGGCGGCGCCGGGGCGCGTGCCGCGGGCCAGTCCACCTGCACGGGGGCAGGACACGTGTGCGGGCCTGGGAGGTGCTCTTTGATCTGCACGCAGTTTCTGCAGCGCTGACCACCCACAGCCGACCTGCACCCACCGCGGGGCCGGCCTCTAGGAGCAGGGCGATGGGGTGAGGCCCGCGCAGGTGCTGGACGCGCGCACCCTCCCCCCCCACCCCCAGCCTTGCGGCTACGCCCAGTCGAGGGGGAGTCGGCGCAGCAACGGGGGTGGGGGGGAGTCTCCAGACCTTCAAAAGATGGAGTCCCTTCCGGGCTTCCTGAGTGGACCCCCAGCCCCATGGACTGGAGTGGCTGAAAGCTGGACCAGAAGCTGACTGCTGCCGTGATTGGCCACAGCCTGTGTCCCGCTGTCCCCGCGGGGGCCGCCCACCACGGGGTGGGAAGGATGCCTGCCTGCACCAGGCCTGGACTTGAAGGGTGCACTTGGGCAATCGCGTCACTTAGAACAAATTTCAGGGGCGGGGGCAATGTGGCCATCAAGTGCTGCTGCCTTCGGGGACCCCTGCTGTGCCGGTGTCCCTGAGACCAGGACGTTACTGCGGAAGGACACAGGAGCCCGCAGGCCTGGGGGCAATGGGCCACATGACCACCGGGCCAGCGCCGGGGCTCAGCCAGGCCACCCGTTTTCTCGCTGCAGCAGTGAGTTTGCCCCCAGGAGTAGGCGGCTCCCGGTCCTCTTCGTCACACAGCAGCGGGTTCAGTCAGGTGCTTGGACCCCCAGCCCAGCAAGGGGAGGGGACATGCGGGGGGACAGAAGTGGTGCCTGGGTCACATAGGCGGGGCCCCAGCACAGCGGCAGCCTGCTCCGGTCCTCCTGGAGAGCAGACCGGCCCACAGCAGGGCAGGGGGCAGCGGGGCACCTGGGGAGGGAGGGAGGGAGGGAGGGTGCCAGCTGGACCTGCTGGGTCTGGAGGCAGCCGAGTAAACACCAGAGCCCTGTGGGTCCTCCCTGCAGCAGGGCTCCTGGCCAGGCCGGGTAGCCGTGGGCAGGTGACGGGCAGGCGGACAGCCCTGCATGGAGGGAGGGTCCCAGCAGGACCCAGGAGGCACCTCACACAGAGGCACACACAGTGGGCACCTGCTCGACCGCTCAGATGCTCACCACACAGAGACTCACGCATCCGCACGCACACGCACGCAGGTCCACGCAGACACGGACGCATGGACACACAGGCACATTTCAGAGGCACAGACACACACGGACACACAGGCAAACAGAGACACAGTCACAGGCAGACACACAGGCACACACGCGCAGACTCACCCTCCATCACACATGAACAAGTCTGTCACAGGATGCTGTCCTCTTTCACTTTTAAAGGGGTCCAGCCTCTCCGAGGCCTTCCCTCTGCCACCCACCAAAGAGGGACCAGCTGGACCCTGACTCTGAGGGACGGATGTGCAGGCAGGGGACAGGCAGGGTGAGCCTGGATGTGGGGCCCAGGATCCAGGGCGGCTCTGGGCTTTGAAGAACATGGGGCCACCACGGGGCTGGAATCCAGTAACCCCAAGGGCAGCAGAGAGCCTGGGCAGAGGCTGCAGGGCCTGCCCCAGGCAGTGAGGGCCTGGAGGGATGACGGCAGCTTTGAGGTGGGTTCCAGGGCACTGGAGGCCTGTCCAAGGTCAGTGTGGAGGGCATCAGCTTGACCCGGCCAGGAACTTAGTCTCTGGGCTGAGAGGGTGCGGTCCATGCAAGCTCACAGGGAGGGCCAGTGGGGTCCCCCGAGGTGGGGCAGGCAGGAGCCAGCTGCAGTCCTGCCAGGTCCTGGGGGCAGGAGCGGCGCAGCATGAGGACTGGACTTCTGACTGCTCTTGGGACCCTCAGCCTGGCCGCACTACAGTGGTGTGGGGGGGTTGCCGGTGCTCGTGGGCAGCCGGGGAGGGTGCGTGGGGTGCAGGGCCCTTCCCCCAGCGGCCACAGGAGGTGGGGCAGGGGCGCGGCAGGGGCAGGAGAGCAAGGCGTAGGCTGTGGGGCTGCGGGAGCGCCGCCCTAACTCCTAGCTCGAGGGGGCAGAGAGGCTGGACCGGCCCTCAGGACGGGCCCTGTGCCCAGGAGGCTGGGCGGAAGGAGCCTGAGTCCTGCTGCTGCGGCCGCCGGCCGTCCGTCCGGGCGAAACCGTCTTTGTTCAAGTCCCCCGCTTTCCCGCTGCCCACTCCCGACTCAGGGCTCGAGCACGAAGCCCTCGAGGACATTTTCCAGGTAGCCACGCGCGCGGACGACGGTGCCGGGCGGGGAGCGGGGGTGCTAGGACCCCGGGGAGCGGCGGTCACCTGGTTCCGGCGCGCACCCCGTCCCGCGGAATCTGCCCGGCGCCCCCGCCCGCCACGCCCACCGCCCGCCCCTCGGCCCGCCCCTCCCGGCCCCGGCGGCGCCCGAGCGCGGCGGGCAGCCGGCGCACCGGGGAGGGCGCAGCGTCGGCGCGCAGACGCTCCAGCCGGCGGAGCATGGCGCCGAGGTGCGGGCCGCGGGCGGGGGGCGCAGGGCCGCGGGGGTGGCGGGACGTGGGCGCGCGCGGCGCCCTCACCTGTGGCCTGTCGCCCGCAGGTGGCCTTGGCCGCGGCGGCGGCGCCTTCTGGACGTGCTCGCCCCCTTGGTCGTGCTGCTCGGGGTCCGCGCGGCCTCCGCGGAGCCAGGTAAGACGGGCCGCCCGGCCGTGGAAGTTCGCGCCAGTGTCCGGACGCCTTGTGCGGCGCCCGCGGGTCCCCGGTGGTGGCAGCGCGCTCCTCGCCCCGGACTTTCTCCCTGCGGCCCCGGGCCCGCGGCCGTGCGAGAGCCGGGCGCCGGGCTGTGCTCGCGCGCACAGGTGGCCCGGCCGTGGCGCGGCCGTCGGCGGGCGCCCGGGGTCGGCCATTCATTCTGGGGCCGCGGTTTGCGCCGCCCGCCTCCGGGAGCCGGGGAGCCGCTGGGCCGGGGAGCGGCCGTCGGCCCCTGAGCCCCTGGCTGAGGCCAAACTTGGACGACGCGCTGGGGAAGCGCTCTGGGCGGACCCGGGCGTGCGAACGGCCGGCGGAGGCTGGGCCCGGCGCTGGCGTCAGCGCACCGCGGCTCCCAAGACGCCGGCATCCGTGGTCGCCCCGCCGGGCCTGTGTCGCCCCTGCTGGCCTTGTCCCGCCTGTCGCCGGAGCAGCCGCCTTGGGTCCGCCGGCGCCGGACGTTGCCGGCCCGGAGTGACCGCGCACGAGGCCAGCTGGTCTGGGTGGAAGGTGCAGTGCGGAGCGTGGGCCCGGAGTCCCCAACCTGTTGCAGCGGGACGCCCAGGTCTCCCCAGGGCCGGCCTTTGTGCGCCGCCGGCCGCCGCAGGCCGCGTCCGTCCGTGCCGCCGCGGTGTCGGGTTGCGCGCGGTCCCCTTTGATGCGGCCCCGCCGTGGGAGAACAATGCTCAGAAGTTTGCCTGCCCCTCTGCCTGTCCGGTGGACAGCAGGCTGTCCCGCAGGGAGACCGTCCCAGCCCCGTTTTAGCTAGAAATTCTTTGGCACCAGCTTCGGGCCGGCTTCTTAGCCACTCGGTGGCCAGTTCCTCTTCCTAGAGGGGACTGAACAGCGTGGGGTGGGGTCACGGGTGCCAGACCCCAGGGGAGCCCACATGAACCAGGGGCTTTCTCACAGGAGAAACAGAAGGCTAAGTTCAAGGCCTCTTCCGGGCGGGGATAGGCGCGGGGAATGTGAACTGGCCAGCGTGCCTGCCCGAGCCGAGGGGCCGCGGCTGCAGGGCTGTGGACCGAGGTCTTTCTGCGCCAGAGAACGATGAATTTTGTCCATTGCCTCCAGTCAACTTCGTCACCAGATTGAAGAGCAGTGTGGACCTTCCTAAAAAGCAACCACCTTATAAATAGCTGTGGAGGCACCTGCTGTTGAGTAGCAGATAATTCCTCATTTGTCTGTGTTACAAGTTTGCGGGATGCTGACCGCCCAGGGCCGCTCCGCTCCGGGCTGTTAGTCTCGGCCTCGGGGCCATCCTGAGTGGCTGCGCCCCGCCGGTCTGGTCTGTGAAGGAATTCGTCCGCAGCAGCCAGTGTCTTGCAGCCCTCAGTGGCCAGGGAGAGACACTGCCCAGCTCCCGGCTCCCGAAAACTCTGTAATCAAGGAGAGGAAACCCCCGCTGTGAGTTCAGCCTGGAAGTTGAGAAAATAAATGTCATGGAAGTGAGCTCTTGGGGAGGGGAACCTCAGATGGAAGAGCAGGGCCAGGGTCAGTGCAGTCCTCAGGGGCCAGGAGTGCTGGTAATGTTGGTCACTGCAGGGGGGGTTCCCGGGGGGGGGGGGGGTCTGTGCAGCCTGCAGGGACAAAGGGAGGGCAGGCAGCAGGCCGCAGCGCTCCCCCCAGCTGGAGAACAGGGCTCCTCTCCCTGGGAGACCAGGCCCCCTTGAAAGCAGACAACTGTCTCCTCCTTGTGCAGAAGAGCTGTGTGTGTGTGTGTGTGTGTGTGTGTGTGTGTGTGAGTGTGAGTGTGTGTGTGGGGGAGAGAGAGAGAGAGGAGACATAGCTGGGGCTCAGCATGCTCTAGAAACCCTTCAAACCCTTTGGGATCAAAGACTTGAGCCCCAGTTTGCTGATGTGCACATTTTTTCTCCCAAACATGATGCGCCTCCCCATGTCTCTGCCGTGTTGTGTTCTGGGCAGGACCGCTGCCCTCTGCGCTCCTGGCCACTCCGGGAGGTGTGTGTACACGTGTGGCTCATGGGAGGCTCCCGAGTCAGTGCTTCAGAGTTGCCAGGAGGAAGGTGTGTGGAGGGCATCGCAGGGGACCCTGACCCGCGCCCCCCTGCCCCTTGTGGACCCCGCTCCCCCCACCGGACTTCCAAGCTCCAGTGGCTTTGAGACCCCCCTGCCCCACTCCCGCCTCGGCCGCAGCGCTTGGGTGTGACCAGGACCCCATGGCCTGGGCGTCCTTGGCCACACGCTGCACCCAGGCCAGCCCTGCAGGGATGCCTTACCCACTGGAGTCTTCAGGGTCTGCGCGGGGCCTGCAAGACGGTTTTGAATTTCAGTAAAACTTGTTTTTCAGGGCGCTCCTGTTTCTTTAAAAGAAGGAGGCGGGACTTCTTTTGCAAGAAAACCTAGAAGGAGTGTAACTGACCACCCAGACAGCAGGTGGGGTGCAGGCTGGTCCCCCCACCCCTCACCTTGCAAAGTATACAACGCATGTGAATGCACACGTGTGCACACACACACGCTCGCTCGCTCTGGCGAGAGATTTGGTCTCAGGTCTTGGGAGGACTGGAGGGGCTCCACGAGGGTGTCCAGCCCCTCGGCCTCGGTGAGGGTCAGGGCACTGCCTGGGGCGCCGTCCAGGCTGTGGAGGGTCTGCGGGAGGGGAGGCGACGTCTGGAGTGAGGGCCCTGGGACGCCCCTGCCCAGCCGTCCACCCACAGCCAGAGAGCCACTGCCTCTCCTGGGGGTGCAGACTCTCGTCTGTACGGCAGTGGGGTGCATGCAGGAGACACTCGTCCACTCTGGCGTCTTCTCGAGGCCCAGGGGCTCCCCAGGCCCTCACAGTTGGAGGGAGAGGATGGGGCCGAAACGCAGTCTTCCTAGTGGACACCGGCGGGCCTTGTGCCGTCTCATGACCTGAGGCCTGCTGGAGGGGTCAGCCGGGGGTGCCTCCAGGAGGGTGTGTCTGCGACCCCGCTGGCTCTGTCCCCGGAGCTGCCGTTTCCCCCACACAGGCCATCTGCAGCCCCTGTTGGCCAGGTCACTGGTGTCCACCCTTGTGTTACTCCCTCCTTGGAGCCGTGGAGGCCCTTGGCCAGTCAGTGTTTATCTGCGGGACCCAGGTGCCCCGGTGCCGGCTGCACTGCTGTCTGGGGCCGCAGCTGCTCAGAGGTCACAGGACCTGGTGTCGACACCCCCGAAACCCGATACGGGTGAGGGCGGGGGCTGCTGGGACACTGACTGCGTTTGGTGAGCTGGGGGTTATTCAGTGCGGTGCACTTTGCCGCGACGGCGCAGGAAGACAGGAGAAGAGTTGTGTGTTCGTGCACACACTGCAGCGTTGTGTGTGCACAGAGATCTGCAGGCGCCGCGTGCGTGTCTGCACGTGCGTGCAGCCCCGCTGTGCTAGGAAGGGAGCAGCGTTACGCGGTGGCGGGGCCCTGCAGAGGCCTGACCCCTCCCTGTCCGCCACCTGTGCTCGCCGTCTGGGGACCGTGCTGCCCACACCCCAGACCAGATGGTGTGGTGTTTGACGCAGCGTCGTCTGTCCACCTGCCCCGGCGGCCCCAGGCGCTGCTGCACGCGGCCGTGTCCCCGCTCAGCGGCTCACGCCTGCTCTCCCAGCGCATCCGTCTGGCTGCAGGCGCGGGAGGGATGCAGCGTGTCCCCCTGCTGTCTGGACCGCGGCCGCCTCAGGCCGTCGAGGAGCTCCGCTGAGGGCGCTGAGTCAGGCTGAACCTGGAGGCTGCGTGTCTGCCCTGCCCGCCGCGTGCTGGAGCGCGTCTCCCCCCCCCCCGGCGCAGGCAGGCCCGGCTCGGCCCTCTCCTGTCCGCAGGGACTGTCTGCAGGGACGGCCCCAGACGGCCTGCGCGGGGCCTGCACACAGTTCTGGAGTTCCATGCCAGCAGTCGGGGTCGCTGCCGGGCTGCTCCTGGGGGCACGCTCACACTGGGGCTGCCGTCACGGGGCAGCTGGGACCTCCACCCAGTGTCGGAGGAAGCAGGCTCTGCCGGTGGGCATGACAGGCACAGGCGGGCACAGGCGGCACAGGTGGGGGCGGCGCTGACCTTTAGAGATGCCTCCTTGGAAGGAACGTCACACCATCAGAGGGGGGATGGGATGGGGAAGGCCAGAACCTGGAGGGCATGCGGGGGACGGGATGGCACTGCTGTGGGTCTGCACCCCGTGCTTGGAGCGACCCTGCTGCTGCACCTGGGCCCGCCTGGAGCCACGTGGAGCCGGCCACACGCAGCAGCTTTGCAGATGAGAACCTGCTGAGAACCCGCCGCCACTGAGGACTGCTAGCCCGAGCGGTGCCTGCTGCTGCTGCTGGGAGTGACCGACTGACGTCTCAGCAGCGGTCCGCGCACACAGGGCGCTGCTCCGTCCCGGTGACCGACTGACGTCTCAGCGGGGTCCGCGCACACAGGGCGCTGCTCCGTCCCGGTGACCGACTGACGTCTCAGCGGGGTCCGCGCACATAGTGCGCTGCTCCGTCCCGGTGACCGACTGACGTCTCAGCGGGGTCCGCGCACACAGGGCGCTGCTCCGTCCCGGTGACCCGCTGATGTCTCAGCAGCGGTCCACGCACACAGGGTGCTGCTCCGTCCCGGGAAGGTGCACACCCCGCCCCAGCTGGTGTGTCTGCAGGGACTAGGGCGGAGATGGGCCTTCCACCTGCAGGGGCCCACGGTGGGAGGAAGCTGTGCCGTTCTGTGGACCTAGGGAGCAGCCCCCGGCCCTTGGTGGGCCAGCCCCCAGCCACCGTGGGTCCGAGGCAGCGCCCGGCCTTCCTGCCCCACAGCCAGTGTCTGACGCTTCCAGGCCAGCACTTTCGGCCCAGGCCGCACGCTAGGAACGGCAGAGACCTTCCTTCTCCGCACCCAGCAGGGAGCCCCGGCGCAGGGCCAGCTGGCCGCCTGCGAGCACCCAGGGGCCCAGTCCTGCTTCTCTGCATTCAGCAGCGCCCCCCCGCCCCCCATGGGTGCCACCTGCCCCCCAAGGCGGGAAGCAGGCCCGGGGTGGTGACAGGGTGGGCGATGCGGCCTCTCCTCAGCTGGCCCTGGAGAGCCACGCGGGTCCAGGCTCCCACGCATGCTTGCTCTCCCCTCCGGCCCCCGGGCCCGTGTGGGGCTGAGTGTGGGGCTGTGGTGGGACTGCTGGGGGCACCTCCAGTTGGGCTGCCCAGGGTCTGTTCTCTAAGTGTAGACCTCGTGAGGAGGCGCAGGCCTGCCGAACTGCTGGTGGGCTCCTTGATTTATCTCTGCTCATCTCTGTTAATGGACAGCCCCTGGGTGTCACATTTGCGTGTCATTTTGGTTGTCCCCGGCCTTGGGCCTCCGATCCAGGTTTTTGCTCTTTATATGGTCTACACCCCAGCCACCCAGTTAGCACCTGGGCCTCCAGGGGTGCCATTTCCCTTTTTTTATGGGTCTGTGGGTCTGTGCCCTGTTCCTTTAGAGGCGCCCCGGTGACAGCCGCGGGGCCCGGTGACAGCCGCGGGCCTCGGCCGGGTCAGTGGGCCCCATCGGGATGTGGACACACTGGTAAGCAAGCAGAGCACGTGGGGAGGCCCGGAGCCATGCAGCCGCCACCTTCTCTCTGCCTCTCAGGCTGTGGGGTGGAGCGTGTCCTTTTCAAGGACAGGTGAGCGGGAATGAGGGTGAGCTGAGATAGGCAGGGGGAGCAGGAGGAGGAGGAGGAAGCACCTTCTTTCATCGAGTTATTTTTCTTGGTTCTTCTCCCTGGCCCTGCCATGTGAGCCCAGGTCCTTGAGATGTGTGTGGACTGCACTCGGCCAGAGGCGGCTGAGCTAACTGCTGCTCCACCAGATGCGCCGGAGCCCTTTAAGGCATCCTTCAACCTGGCCACTGTCCAGCCGGCCACTGTTCATGGACTGGACCCCTCCGCTGTGATGCAGCCCTGCGCTCGTGCTGTGTGATGTTGGGCTCATCCTGGGACACCCGGCGCGGCAGCGCGGTGGGGTCTAGGGGGGGCATGCAGGGCACGCTCGCCACACGTCGGCCCCCGGCCCCCGCCCGTCGTGGGTGCAGCCGGGAAGGAGCCGAGCGCTCCCAGCGGAAGTGGCCCCCTGGCCGAGGGCGCGCGCGTCACCGGGCAGAGCTCTGTGCCACCTGGGGCCTCCTGCTCCGGCCAGACCGCATGTCTGTCAGAGCATTGGGGCGTGCGGCCTGCCGCTGGGATGGCGGAGTCCCACCGGGGTGCGCGAGGCCGTCAGGAGACTGGGGGGTGCCTGCGAGTGGCAGCCTGCCGTGCGTGTCTGCGCTTCAGAGAGCAGCGCGGGCCCCTCCGCCTTCCAGAGACAAGGGAGGAAAGGCCTCGTCTGTCTGTGCCCCTGGGGCTGTCCCCCGGCCCTGGGTGCTGGGGCCGCCTCTGACACCTCCCCTCACAGGTGGCCTGAGGCTCCAATGGTGGGCCCCTGGGAACCGCGGGCACGAGACTGAAGGGGCTCCGGGGCGGGGCGGGCCGGGGACGGAGCAGGTCCAGGTGGGCAGGGGCCCTGTGGGCCCGCCGTCCATGGAGCTGGGAGAGGTTCTTTCAGTGCGGTTGCTTCAGCTGCAGCCCTTCCACCTGCACCCGTCTGCTCTGGGAGCCCTCTGCCCTTGGAAGGTGGAGCAGGGGGTGGGCCAGGTGGGGGCGTGGGGGGAGCGAGGGAAAGAGGGGAGAGAGGATGAACGGGTGGAGGACCTCGGTTCCAGTCCATTCCCTGGTGTGGCCCCGGCCCGACTTTAGCCCGTGAGCATCAGCGACACTGGTCAGCTCTGGGAGGGGCGGCTGTGTGGGATCCTGGGGCATTGTTCTGGGGGCCCTGACGGGGCGGGGGGGCTGCAGTGACAGTCAGGATTGGCAGGCTGCACCGGAGGGCAGGACAGGATTTCTGTGCCATCTGGAAGCCAGGCCTCGAGTGAGGGCCTGTGACCTTGGTGCCGCACGTGACCTTTTGCTCAGCAGCCCTGGATAGTCGAGCTCCTTTGAGAGTCCTAACTAGTTGGCAGCAAGGCCCGCTGCCCTGCAGAGCCTGCCTGCCCGGTGTCCCCGCCCCTGCGCCCTGCCTGGGATGAGGGGGCCTGTCCTCCGGCCGGTCCTCTTCCCTGGCTGTCTCACTGGGAGGGAGAATCTGGGCATCACTTCTCTGAAGGTGGCACTGACCAGCCACACAGCAGGGGAGGTTCCCAGGACAGACGGTTAGACCGCTGTCCTCGCTCACACACGGCCGGTCAGCGCCTCAGCCCCCGCAGCCCCCGCAGCCTCTGGGCAGCCTCTCCCTTCTTCCGGGGCCTGGGCACCCGCGTGAGGCAGTGCTCGGGGCGCCTGGCCGCCTGCACACTCGCTGTCGCGCCTGCACTCACGCACGTGCACACGCAGACACAGACATGCTCGCTCACATGCGCGCTGAGGTGTAACCTGCCTGAAACCTGCCCTGGGAAGGGGCTGGGGCCGTCCATGCGTCCCTCTGCATCAGCCCCAGCCCGGGCGCCCGGCGGCCTCTCCTCGCTGGTCCTGCCGTCACCCCAGGTCCTAGGGAAGACCTAGCCCCTGACCTGGGGAACCCGGGTGGGTTCCTCGGGTGCTTGGGGGCCTCCCTGGTCCCCCCACATAGCAGCTCAGGCCCCTGCTATCCTTGGTGGCCCAGAGGGGACTGGTGTGGGGACCTGCCTCTGGCTTGTGCAGCTTTTCCTTAGCGCCCTGCTGGAGAGGCCTGAGACTTCCCCCGAGGCACCCAGAGCGCGCCCCCGAGATCTGCCCAGCCCTGTACATCCCCTGTGGGTACGTCTCCCACCAGGCCTCTGCCTCCAGGTGGGGGCACCACTGAGCAGCCAAGGAACCTGCCTGGGGTCTCCAGGCCTAAGTGTCTGTCGAAGGACAGGCTCAGGGGAGGCCTCTGCAGGACTGTGACCCGGTCAGTGCCGAGGGGCAGCGGCGTGGGCATGGACTGCGGCTTTGATGGCCGGTCCTCATGGCACAGGGGCACCTTACAAGGGGCCACACCTGCTCCTGTTTCTTTGAAGGTGAGCAGAGACCAGGTGGGGCTGCAGGAGACGGGGCGACGGAGCTCACATCCTACACGGCCTGGCTGGCGTGGGCGCTGCCGTCAGCAGACGGGCAGACAGGCTGGTGGTGATGGTCATGTGGCCAGAGGGGGACCAGGAGGGGCTGTGCCGGCCGTCTCGGGACAGCGGATGCAGGAGACTCTCCTCTGGCCTGGCGGGTGGTTTTTCGAAGGCTCAGAGGCGTAGGACTGAACAGGGCTCCTTGAGGTGTCACCGGCCTGCCGGTGCCTTCTGAGCTTGCCCTGTCCTCGCAGCGGGGCCGGGGGGCTGTTCGCTGCCCAGGAGGGTCGGCACCTGGGGGTCCAGGAAGCGCCCGGAGCCTCTTCGCCGCCAGGCGGCTTCTTCCCTTCGAGACCACTTGGGCCTCCTGCTCCGAGTCCTGGCGAGCTGACCCCACGTCCCTGCCCGGTGCCCTCCCAGTCCCGAAGCCTCTTTTCTGTTGAGGGTCCCACAGCTGTGCCCTGAGCAGAGGGGCTATGCAGACGGGGCTGGCACGTGCAGAGGCCGCCGCTGGGGACGGACACTGAACCCCGAGGTCCCTGGCCTGTGCAGCCTCCCTGCCTCCGAGGGCGCCTCCTGGCAGACAGATGCCTGCCCGCCCTGGGGCCACCGCCGCCGAGCAGAGCTGGAGGCTGTGCGACCACTCGGCAGGCGCCCGGACGGGCTGGCAGAGGACAGCGTCACGCAGCTCCTCCGGGCGGGCTGGCCACAGGCAGTGCTGGAGCGGTGCGAGGCCCGGAGGCGGACACGCCTGGGCTCCCATGTTGTGGCGGCCGGCTGGGGTGCCGGCTCTCTTCCTGTTTGTGGAGTCCTCCCTGCTGGCCCCTGGCCGGGCTCCCCCCGGCCTGCCCACCTGCTTCCTAATCCCCAGGACGTGGCCCTCCCTGCACACGCTCAGCCCCAAGGGGCTTCCGTCCACCCCGCCCCTGCCTCCCGTGGATGCCAGGCCCACCCTCGCCCACTCCTGCCCTGCCCGGTGCCCAGCTCTGCTCGGTGAAGGCGGGCGGGCGCTGCCTCCTCCGGCAGGCCCTCTCTTGCCCTTGGCTCGTGGCGGCCCGCTGCTGTCCAGGCCAGCGGCTATGGAGGCTGCTTGGCCGCGGGGCCCTGTGTGTTGGCGCAGCCGGGTCTCGACGTGTCTGCACCCGCTCCCGCTCCTGCTTGGCCCACCCTCCAGCTCCCACTGGGCCACAGGCCCTGAGTATCCAGTGCTGGCTGTCCTGGGTCTTGTGAGCCCCCGGTTCTGGTTCTGATGGCAGCGCCCGGTGAGCGCCGGCTCGGGTTGTGGGCCGGAAACCGGCGTGGGGCGAGGCCGCGGGAATGCGCTGGCACCGCGGTGAGCGCAGGGCTGACTAACGGTGACTCAGCCCGGGGCCCCCGGCTCCCCAGGGAAGGCTGTTTCTTGTCCGGGGCGCAAGGCCTCCCCATGCAACCCCCGATCCTGCACATGATCCCAGGTGTGCCCAGGTGTGCCCAGGTGCGGTCGGGGCCCTGGCAGGAGGGTGGGGAGCTGGACCAGGCACTGAGTCAGTGGTGGGCAGGATCTGCCGGAGGTCAGGCTCCACGGGGGCCCCTTCTGTGCCAGGAAACAGCCTTCAACTTCTGTATTGGGGTAAAGGACACATATGGAGAAGAACCCTTTCCAAGTGAGCAGGGCCTGCCGTGCACAGAGCCCTCACAGAGGCCGGCTTCCGGCCTGCCCTGCCAGCCCTCTCTGTGCTGATCTCGTGGTCCTTCCCCTCCGCGCGTCTGTGAACTGGCCCTTTGCGCTTAGCGCTGCGGCGTCTCTGAAACTCTCCTGCAATGTGTGGGCCACGACGCAGGTGAGTCCTCGGGCGCAGCAGCCGGGCTTCTTGGGCCCCGTCTTGGACCCACAAGGGTGCGGAAGCTGGATTGTGTGCGGAGTGGGCAGGGGGTCTGCTGGAGCCCGCCCATGTCCGTCTGTCCGTCTGTTCGTCCAGCATGAGCACACGGGGCCGCTGCACTGGTCTGAACTGGTCGGGAGGCCCTGTCCCTGGGCCCCGCATGGGTAGGACACCTGCCGGTCCCCAGGGGCTGCTGGAGCACCGTGGGCATGGCATGGGCCGAGGGTCATCTGTGCGTCACCCCATCGGCTGCCAAGTGTCCGTTTTGGGAGCCTCACATCCATCGGGTGTCCCCCGTGGGGTCAGCACTGAGTGCCTCCGGGAGGGGACCCCTGCCTGGGTTGGCCCTCCTGCAGGGCAGGTGCATGAGCCACGGGCTGGCAGAAGAGAGGCCGCCCCTGGACCCAGCAGCCGGGAAGGGTGGGCTGGGCTCTGCCCTGAGGCCTTAGCCAACTTTGCAGGACGGGCAGGTCCGCCCAGGCTCAGGTCACTCGTGGTGACCCTGGGCCCTGTGACAAAAGTGACTAGAGGACATGGATGGCCCATAAGCATCTGGAAGCCCAGGAGTGGGGAGGGCACAGGTCTTGGGATGATTGGGCCAGTTCAGCTTTTATTTCTAGGCAGAGATCTTCCATTGGCAGGTTCCCAGGCTCCGAGGGGTCGGCCCACAGTGGCAGCTCTGCTGGGCAGCAGGGGACCCAGGAGGGCCAAGGGAACAGATAGGCGGTGTGGGCACTGCCTCCAGGCTGCTCCACCCACAGCGGGTGCAGGCCCTTCTGTCTGGTGGCTGATTTATTGGCGGGGGCTGACACCCAGGAGGAGGTCACATTCCATTCATAGCGGTGTATCTGGGCTGTCAAGCGCGGGGGCTTGACACAGAGCAGAGCTGGAGGGCCTGAGGGTGGTGGGCAGTGTTGGAGCCGCTGGGGTCCCCACAAGCCGCTGTGAGAGGACAGTGCTGGCCCAGGTGGGCGGGAGGGGCTCATTCTCAGGGGACCGGGGCGCCCTGGAAGATGGGCTGGCGCAGGGAGCTCTGCAGCCTCCAGCTCCTGTTACTGGAGATGGTTTCTGACTCCGGCCCAGGAGGTGCCTCCCAACAGCCTTATTCCAGGACCCGTTGGGACCTGGGAGCCAGCTGGGGTTGGGGCCAGCAGCGTGGGCCACGGTCATGGGCAGTCCGGGCCCCCTGAGAAGATCCAGCTTACTCTGAAGGTCCAGAAGCCTTGGGGACCCCCTTGCTGTCTGTGGGCAACTCCGTCCAGTCAAGGTGCCGTCAGGGTTAATGGAGCCGCACTTTCCCTGGACCGGGGCCTGTTTCTGGACCTGAGCCTCACTGAGGGACAGCTGAGGGACAGCGTGGTGGAGGGCACCAGGTGGGGACCCACAAAGATTCCTTTTCTGAGCTTGGCCGCGACCCACGGGGGTCCCGGGGGCCTTCCCCTTGGCAGCCCCCACCCTGCCCAGTGACACCAAGCTCGCGGCAGCTCTGTGGGCTGGTGTGGGGGCCGCAGCGACACACTTCATTTCTCTGAGGCGGGAATCCTGCAACAGACCATACGTTCTGTTTTAAGCAGGACAGTACCGTTTTCTTCATATTTCCCTACCGTTTTAATATAAATGTCAGCTTTGTCCTGTTTTTAATAAACCAGGGCTGTTTAATGCAGGGTAAATGAGGCATTGAGTTGCCCCGGGCCCAGTCTGTTGAGGGGGCTCAAAAGTAGCTGCCTCTTTTGTCCCATGTTAAAGATGGCCCTTTCCAGCATGGCTGCTACTGCTGTTCCTGCCCCCGTGAGGAAATGGGAGCCCCATGGGAATTGGTTTCCCCCTAACCTGTTTCTTCAAAGGGAGCAGAACACAGCATAGTCGAGTGCAGGTAAGTCTGGGGGTCATCTCTGGCACTGTGGGGTTTTCTCTGGTATTATGAGGTTATCGCTGGTACTGTGGGGGTATCTCTGGCACTGTGGGGTTATCTCTGCACTGTGGGGGTTTATCTCAGAACTGTGGGGGTTATCTCTGGCACTGTGGGTTATCTCTGGCACTGGGGTTATCGCTGGTCTGTGGGGTTATCGCTGGCATTGTGGGGGTATCTCTGGTCTGTGGGGTGATCTCCGGCACTGTGGGGTTATCTCTGGCACTTTGGGGGTATCTCTGGTACCGTGGGGTTATCTCTGGCACCGGGCTGGTTATTGGGCTTTTCCGGCACTGGGATGGTTAAAGCAGCATGTGTTTTAGGCAGGACACTGTGGACAGCAGGTCTGTCTCTGTGACACGTGCTGCCCCTCACGGGGCTCTGGAGGCTCCTCAGAATGGCCCACTGGGACTGAGGCCCCGGGGACTGGGTCCACGCTCGGCTCTGGAGCAGCTGGTCTCTGCGACCCCTCTTTCCATATCTCAGGTGTGACCTGCAGCGGCGCCCTGGGAGGAGGCAGCTCGGCCCCCTGCCCGGAGCTCACCAGCCGCCTCGCCCTCCCCTCCAGACAGCATCGGATGCAGAACTTAGAACCAGGCCCTCTAGAGTTATGTGAAACACGGCATTAAATTCTCCCCGAGAAGGGCCCCCTTCAGGCACCCGCCCCTCCTGTGGTGACCGGACAAGGAGACCCGACAGCATGCACAGATGTTAGTCCCTTTGAACCTGACTTCATAGTCGAGCCAAAGAAAACAGCATAGTTCGTTCGAAAGGGTTCTCAGACTGCAGTTTCTTCTGACCCCGTGAGATCACAGGAAACGCAGGAGGGACGCGCCGAGCCGTGCAGATGTGGCAGGAAGTTTGGGTGCTGGGATGAGGCGTTCCCTTCCATCTGGAGAGTCAGGAGAGACCCTTTATTTCACAGGCACGCCAGTCAGAGGCTTCAGGCCGTAGGCCGGGCATCCTCGGGCATCCACTGGGGACAGGCTTCATGCGGCCCCCGCTCCCGGGATCTCCCTAGGGAAGCGTGACCGTCGGCCTTTCCTGACTGGGTCGGTCCCCACTCCTGTCCTGCGATGGGCTCAGGGGCTGCGGAGGCTGGGGAGGAGGGTGGGGGGCTGGCCCCTCCCATCCCCTCCTCATTCCACAGGCTCCTGGCTTGTCAGCAGGCTCCCTCCCTCCCACCCATCTGGGTCAGAGCCCCACCTGGCCTGGGTGGCCAGGTGACAAGGCAGGATAGTCTGGGCCTGGTAGAAGCTTCCTCTCTGACAAGAGACGTTTTCAAGTGGACACGTCTAAAATCCAGAGCTCAGGCTCGGGGTCACTGCCCAGGGTCAGTGAAGAGCAGCTGGGGGCGGACCTGTGTGTATGTGTGAGGGGGGCACTGTGGGTGGTGGGCTGTTGATTTTCACTTCCTGGGTCTTTGTGCCTTTCAGTGTTCGCACTGCTTTTATAATTAAAACAAAAAACAAAAAAAATACCCTCAGGAGAAGAAAAGTGAACTGTGAAACGCCCTGTGGACTCTGCGCAGGCGAGAAAGCCGGCCTGCAGCTCCCCCTGGAGGCGGGTCCCAGCATGGCACCCTCGTGCGGCACCAAGCTCACCCCACTTAGGGACTGGGAGGGGCAGCGCTGACCTGGCGACTGGGCGCGGGTGTGTTCTGGTTACCTGGGCTCTGGGCTGGGCTGATGCACGCCCCCAGAGCTTTCGCCCCCAGGCCGGGGAGACCCGCCCCCAGGGCCCCTTCAAGACACTGCGCCACAACCCATGATTTGGGTGGAATTCATTGCATTTTCCACACAAGTCAACTGCTGGGGGTATGGAAGGATCTGGAAGCCAGCAGTGGTGCCCACTTGGGTTCTTGGTCCCTGAGTGCTCAGGTGAGAGGCGTGGGTCGCTGCGATTGTGATTCTGTGTCATGGCTCCGTCCCGTCTGTAGGGACCCCTGCGACTTCCTCAGAAATAGGTCCAGACCCCACCTGAGGCCCAGGAGACTGGGACTCCCTGGCATGGATGGAATCGGATGTGGCCGCTTGTGGCGGGGAGATTTGTTGGGAGCACCCCTGCCAGCCCCAAGAGACGTGCTGAGCTCGGGCAATTCTGGCACGTCGGGCGGGGCCGGGAACCATGAGTGGCCCTTCAGTCCCGCCCCACCCCTTGGCCCACCTCTCTTCTCCCACCTGGTCTGTGTGGCAGCCCCCATGTCCCTCCTCCCAGGTCCTGGGCAGGGTTCGCCGTGGGCTGGGGTGGGCAGGGCCCTCACGGGGTGTTCTGCACGGCAGTGGTGTGAGAAGCACTCGTTTTCTTCCTGGGGCTTCGCGGTCGTTCTCCCTGGAGAGAACCCTGCATCCTGCACTCGGCCGTCCCTGGAGGAAACAGCACATTTCCCCTGGGAAATAGCATCCAGACGTGGGACCAGGCCTCGTGCAGCCGGCCCTGCTTAGAGACACGGGCACAGGGCGAGAGCCTGGCTTAGACCATGTCGTCTCATTAAAATGTCGCTCAAACAGGAACCCTGCACCTGTGTGTTCCAAGCATCTCAGCGTCGGCTATGGGAGGCCGGGCTGGCTGTGGTGAGCACGGGGCCTTCACTCTGGCCCACATGTGCCTTGGTCTCATACTGACCTTGAGCTTGGCCAGGGGCAGTTTCCTCTGCAGAGTAGCAGAGGAGTCACAGGCCTCGGGATGGGCACCCTGCCCCTATGTGGAGAGCCCGGCCTCGAGGCCCCGCCCTGCCTTGAAGCCCCGCCTTAAGGCCCCGCCCTGCCTCGAGGCCCTCCCCACCCAGAAGCCCCGCCTTGAGGCCTCACCCTGCATCGGGGCCCCGCCCCACCCAGAAACCCCGCCTTGAGGCCCCGCCCTGCATCGAGGCCCCGCCCCACCCGAAGCTCTGCCCCACCCATGGCCCCGCCCACCTCACCTGACCTTGGCCATGTGCATTTCCTGCCGCTGCCCTCAGAAGTCGTTAGATGCTGCGGGTCTTAAAAGACAAGTTCATTTTCTCAAAGTTCTAGAAGCCAGAAATCCTAAATCAAGACTTTATTGTGCCAGGCTCCCTCCGGCCATTTCTCGGCAGGTCCTTCCCGCCGTTTCCAGCTGGGGCGGTGTCCCTGGCTGGTGGCCACATGGCTCCATCTTGGACTTGTCCCATGCGACTAGTCTGTGCCCCATCGCTGTCTCTTCTAAGGATGCTGCCATTGATTCAGGGTCCTCGGGACGACCTCATGTTCCGCAGGGCTGAGGGAGCGGGATGTGGAGCTGACTCCCCTCAGCTGTAGCTCCTGACGTGCTCTCAGGTGGTGGAGAGGCGGCCTTGCGAGGACACAAAGACCCCGGAACTTGGCTCCGCCGGCCTGGTCACCACGCCGCCCACCACCCTTAGCCCTGTGCGGCGGGTGCTGCACTCTCTGTGGTGAGGAGGGGACAGTAGGGCTGTCATGGGGCCTGCACACGGAGGGGCACAGAGGACACGCTGTCATCCCAGGCCGGGTGCAGGGCGGCTCTGCTGTGTCCATCGAGGAAGCCCCTCGCGTGCCAGGTGGCCACCTCCTTGCCCCTCGTGTCCCTGACTCTTTTAGCAGTGGTTTCTAGATCTCACCAGGTGCTGGAGGGTAGGGCAAGCAGCCCCTGCCCCTGCTCTGCCTGCAGGTGGTCCCTCGTCTGGCACCTCCCTCCCTGGTCATGGTGTGGGACCCGGGCAGAGGGGCAGAAGGCCTGCATCGCCTGTGGGAACCTGGGGTGTGTGCCCTCCATTGTCCCCAGACCCCAGTTCACGGTGCCCTTGGACCCCCGGGGGCCTTTCAGGCTGCCCCATATGCGGGCTCACACACCTCCCTCGGCCTGCAGCCCTTGTCCGGTGCCAGCTGGCCTGGGCCAAGCTGTGGCCTGAGGGCACTGTCTCGGCCCTGCCCTCCTGACATCGGAGTTCTAGGTCAGCAGGGACTGTGCCGGGTGAGTGCACTCGGCGCTCACCTCCCCGGCAGCTGTCCCAGCTCTGGCCAAACATTAATTTCCTGCGTCAGAGGCTTCACTTGAAAGATGCCGCCCTGCACTTCTGGCGCCGGTGTGGAGAGGACATGAGGGTCCCCCTGGGGCTGAAGTCCCGACACAGGCCTCATGGAGAATCCCAGGAGGGGCTGTCTTCCCCGCTGGTGGCAGGGCTACCACCAAGGCTGAGTGGGTGTCCAGCCCTTTCACAAGGGCGGCCCCGTCCCTGTGCCATGAGGTGGTGTCCTCTGCGAGGACCTGCCTCTTCCTCTCCAGAGGCCAGCGCTGCCCTGTCCCGGGCCGGGCGGCTCCTGCGGGTCTCTGCCTCTGCCAGGCTGCTCCCCCGGTCAGCGCACCTTGGGCTGTGTGTGGCCTAGGGGCATGTGTCCCCGCAGGGACGTGTTGTTGGCTGTGCGTGTCTTAGGCCAGGCCTGGTCAGACCCTCTGCCCATTTTATCGCTGACGTGCGGCTCCCGACATTGAATGCAGCGCTCAGGGCGTGTGCAGACCTGAGCGCGTCTGCCCGTTGTCCTCCCCTTACTCGACAGAGACCTTTGAACACGCGCTTCAACTTTCTGTGAAATGTGATTCATTTTCCCTCAGCCCTTTGGCGTCCTGTCTAGGAATCCTTCGTCGAATCCGGAGACTTGGTCCTGCGTTCCTCTGAGAGGGGCCGGTCTGCGCTCCACTGTCGGGCCTTTGATGCTGTGTGTCTGCCAGGAGGCCGGAGCCCTTTGTTCTTTGGCCTGTGCTGTCCAGCGGTCACCGTGCCAGGTCGAAAATACTGCCCTCCCCGCCGCTGGTCTTGGCCCCACGACACGCGTGTTTCCCGCCCCCAATCGCGGTCTCCTGGACGTCGCCCTGTGCCTGCCCTGGGCCTGCGGCTTTGGGGGCGGCGTTTGGGGGACGAGCCCTCAGCTCTGCCCGGCAGTGTTCTAACCGGCGGCTCTGGAGCAGTTGTAGGTGGCAGGCAAGATAACGAAGGGAAAGGGACACTTTCTGGAAAGACTCAGACAGAGAGACTCTGAGTAGCTCCGCGTTGCGTTGAGATTGGACAGGCAGCCTGGATGAAGAGACCCCAGCTTGCTGCTGGGCGCCGCCGGGCTGTGAAAGAATGGAAAGAACTGAGATCAGTGCTTCACAGACCCTTAAAAAAAAACAAAGAAAGGAAGGGGGAACATTTCCCAACTCATTTTCTGAGACTATTACCAGACACTAAACGCAGGCAGACACTCACGTGAAGAGAACACAGACGGTGTCTGCCGGGCGTGGACACAGATCCGGCAGCGTCAGAAGAGTCTCGTGCCCGGTGGAGCGGCCTCCTCGGGGACGCAGGCTGATGGGCGTCTGGCAGCGAGGTGCCCCGTCCTTGGAAAGGAAGTCACGGGCACGGCCCTCTCAGTGGACACAGAAAGGCACTGGGCCAAAGCCCCCTCTCGTGATGAAAATAGTCAGCGAAGCAGAGCAAGAAGGGAAAGTCCCCAACCCAGTGAAGGCACCTCCTAAGACCCCCACCTCGAGCGGACACTGGCACGCGGGCTGGGACACTGGCTGCCCCGAGGGCAGAGCCGGGCCGCGCTCCCTGTGGCCCCCAGAGGGCCCGTCCTGTGTTCAGCCCCAAGGCAGCCGCAGAAACCACTGCAGCGAATACCTTCATCCAGGTCCCAGCTGCCAGGTCCTCATGAAACCAGCTGCACCTCTGTCCTCGTCATGAGCCACCTGGGGTCTCAGAAGCAGGGTCGCGGCCAGGAGCAGCCCTGCTGGGACTGCGGGGCGGGCAGAATCTGTCTCTGATCACAGGGTCACCCTCCTGTGTGTCCCCCTCCCTACTGGCCCTCAGCAACCTAGAAATGAAGAAGGAATGTCTTCACGAAAGCATCAGAATGTGAGAGACATAGCAGAAGTAAATTTAACAGAATATGTGCAGAACCTGAAGCTGAAAGCCAGTGTGGGGGGAGCTGCGGGGTCCCCAGGCCCAGCCGGGCCCACAGCACTGCCCACGTGTGCCGGGCAGCAGCCGGCAGCGCCGTCTGAGAGGACAGGGCGGCCCCAGTTCTCAGAGGAGCTTTAGAGTCTGGGAACGAGTGCTGGGCTTGGGGACCACTGAGGCTCTGCCACCTGTGCCCACTCCGCTTGGGGACACGGCCACGTCCAGGAGAAGCCTTGCTGGATGCAAGTGGGCACCGGGCGGCCGCCAGGGCCTTCTGGAGCCCCCAAAACGGTCAGAGCCCTGGGGACCGCGGGTGCCGGGAGGCCTGCGTTTCTGGACCAGCTGGCGAAGGGAGGGGCCTGGACGGCGGGGAGCAGCCCTCCTTCCCGGAGACCCTGCCGGAAGGTTGTGGCCCACGCCCGCGAGGCCACGTGCAGCTCACGGGCTTCCCCGGGAGGGTGCCCCACGTCCCGGGCTTCTCCCCACCCGGGCTTCCTCCCAGGAGCGTCCACAGCGTGCCGGCCACAACTCCCCCTGCGTGCAGACCCTGGTAACGCGACCGCGGCCTCCAAACCCGTGGCCCCAGTGGCCGCGTGTCCCCGACAAAGACGGTGGGGCCCTTCTATCCTGTCCTCGGATTCGCAGGCCACATCGAGTGTCCTGCAGTGGCCTCTTGAGGGTGGCTGTGCTGGCCGGCTCCTGGCACCATGGTGGCCACGCCTGCGTTTGGTGGTGTCCCCTCAGGCGCCTGGTCCAGAGCGACCCTCCCGCCTTGTTTTCCTGAGGACAAGGTTTCAGGGCCCCCGCTGTCCCAGGAAATGCCGCCACCCGACGTGTCCAGCTGCTTGCTCTTGTTGGGGTCAGCGTCTCGCGAGTGCCGGCACAGGTGGCTGGGTGGCCTCCCCAGGGTGGTGGGTGTCGTGGTGGCCGCCAGGCCCCGAAGACGCGCGGCTTCGGGATGCTGTCTCCGACCCGCTCTCCCTGCCACGTCCTCAGCACTGGGCCTCCGCTGGCCGAGCTTGCCTGCCGAGGTCCGGCACCGGTGCTGGGCTTGGGCTGCAGGGACCCTGGCGAGGCCCAGGGTCGCTGGTGGAGCTGCCCGGAGCCCCGGACCCACGGCGCCCCCGGAGGAGTTCGGGCGTGGGGGCCGAGCCCTCCTCCCACTAGCCCGCTGCAGCCTGGCCACGGGCATCTGGCAGCAGCCTGTTTGCAGCTGGAAATGTCACCTGCGAGCTGTGAACACGCCGGTGGGAGGCGCTGTGCTGCCGAGACCCCAGACTGTTCGCAGGTGTCCTCGGAGGCCCCCTTTGCTCAGTTCCTGGTCCTGGGGGTGGCAGGAGGGTCCCAGGGCTGCCGATGGTCTCACAGACGTGTGGGCGCACCCACGATGGGGACAGGCCGAGCCAGGATGCCGTCTCCATCCCTGTCCCTGCTGCCGTGGGCTGGGGTGGGCGGCCCGGGAGAGGCCACCACGCCAGGGTCCTCAGCACGACGGCGGCATCTGTGGTCACGACAGATGTGCCTCTGCCGTTGGCAGATTCGGTGCCATCTCTGCAGCTGGGCCGCAGCCTCAGGCGCCTTCTTCTCCTGGCGCTGATGCTCCCTCGCATGTGGGTGCTTTGTGCTGCTGTGAAAGGAGAATAGAAGGCCACATTCTTCAGGAATGCAAACCAGACGGGCTCGCAAGGCAGAACAAACCTGGCTGGGTCAGCGGGCGACGGGCACCCGTGGACATGGGGACAGCTTCTGGAGGGATGGGAGCTGGTCCCGCGGCAGGTGGCCCTGGCTGAGGAGCTGCCCTGCCCTCTGCTTCCACGTGGCGAGAGTGGCGCGTGACCCATGTGGCTGGGCGGAGCACGTGACACTGCTGTCCCTCCGTCAGCGGAAGCTGGACAGCCTTAGGGTGCAGAAGCTGGGGGTGTGGCATCCCCAGAATGAGCACCGGGAGGTGGGTGTGTGTGAGACCTGGGTGTCACACCCCACCCAGCAGGATGCCCAGTCTGGAGCCCCTGGGCATCCAGCATCCCGGGAACTGGCTGCGCCGGAGGCAGATGGGCACAGACATCGTCAACCGGCCGGCCGGCCCTTGGCTGTCAGGCGTCTGCAGCCCGACGGCCCGCGATGAGGGTTGTGTCCACGCTGCTCATTCACCTGCTCTGTGCAGATGTGGCGGTCCTGTGGGGGCCACCCTCACAGACTCGGGGCGCCGCCCAGCAGGGAGGCAGACGGAGCACCTCCTCTTCCTGGCGTCGGTGCCCCTTGTACTGCAATCTGCGTCCTCCACGCAGGGGTCGGGGCTCCGGCCCCGCCCTCTTCAGGGCTGACATTGGCCCTGAGCCCACCCGCGCCCCCTGGGCTGGCGTGTGGCCGTCACCCGGGTGGCACCCATGGGGCGGGCGGCAGGGCTACAGGGAGAGGGACTGCGGCTGGACTGGCATAGACCGGAGGTCAGAGTGTGACCACTTCAGGTGACTTCTCTCCGAACCCATGTCCCTGCTTCTCTGTCCCCGTGGGGTGGGTCCCGGCTCCAGCGTAGGCCCTGTGGAAGGTGCCGGAAGCCCGGCCAGCAGCAGGCCTGGCGCCGAGTGCACATGTCCCCGCACGGCGACCTTGCACGGCGTGGGTGTGTGCAGTGTGCAGGAACGGGCCGCCCTGCGTGCTTGCAGCACGTGAGAGCTGACTGTGCGCCGGGAGGAGCCGCGGCTTCCAGGGAAGGCGAAGCGAGGCAGGAGAAGACCGGGTGCGAGGATAGGTGGGTCCGCGGCAGAACAGGCGAGGCCCTGGCGGGCGTGGGGTGGCCCGCGGCTGCCGCCTCCTTGCCTGGGGCTCTGCCCTGTGGGGGCTGCAGGAGAGGGCAAGGGGCGGCCCCCCCTTGGTACCACAGACAGCCTGCTGCCCCTTGGGACTGAGGGTCCTGAGGTCTCGAGCTGCTCCAGGGCACGGACCCAGTGGTGGCGACTTACCTGCCAGGGGCTGTCCTCCCGCACCTCCAAAATCTGCGCATCTGCGTCCCGTGGGGGAGACTCAGCCCGGAGTGGCCTTCGAGTGCCCCCAGAGACAGAGTGTTCTGCTGCTGTGGACACAGTTCTGACCCAAACAGCCTGGCCTGCCCTTTGGACGCTCAATCGATCCTGTCCCGGTGTCTGAGCTGGGGACATGGGGACATGTGGCACTGAGCTGGGGCAGGGGACCTGGGCCTCAGCCTGGAAGATGGGTTAGGAGAGGACCTGCACAAGGGAGGGCTGTGCTGGGAAGCCCCCACACCCTCCTGCCTCCCAGGCCCCATGGGATTCACAGGGCCAGCACGGAGACTGGGCACACGGGAGGGTGACGCTGTGATCAGAGACAGGCTTTGCCCACGCCTGTGTCCCAGCACGGCTGTTCGCAGCTGTGACCCTCTTCTGAGACCCACAGTGGGCACAGGTGGGGCGCTGGTCCCAGGCCGTTCTCTTAGTGTCGTGGGCCGGAGAAGTATCATCTAAGGTCCGCGGGAAGCAGTCGGGCTTGGTGGGAGGCGGCCACCCCCTCAGTGTGGTGACGACGCCCTGGGACCGTGCCAGACAAGGAGCCTGCTGGCGTCCAGATGAGGTCTGGCCGTCCGGCACAGCGGGCTCAGGAGAGCCGAGCCCCCGAGCCCCGGTCCACACTGGCTGCACGGCGTGTCCTGTGCGGGCGGTTCTCAGAACTCACTCGGAGACCGGCCTCACAGGGTCCTCTGTGGCGCAGGCTGGCCTGGCCATCCGGCGCAGGGGAGAGGGTGGTGCTCAGCAGGCTCTCAGAAGCCCGTGTCCCCAGTGCGGAGGGCGGGAGCAGGGTCTGTGGGACGGCCCTCCGCCCTTCGTGGCCACAGCTGCACCAGGAGGGTGGGGGTGGCTGCAAGTCGGGCTTTTCTCAAGTCCCCTTTCACCAGCCTGCCTTCCGGCTGCTCTCAGTGGGACCGACTCCAGGAGAGTGACGGGCACCCCACGGCAGTTCCAGGGCCCAGGTGCAGGCAGGGGAGCGGGGCCTCGCTCCTCCGCACCCCGGGACCGCCCCTTACGTCACAGGAGGGCTGGGAGTTAGTTCCACCACTTTCTTTAGAACTCTGGGCGTCTGGGCTTCGCTGCGTCCCGAGGACAGGCGTGTGCCCCGAGGGCCCGTCACCTTGATTTAGGGCTCTGTCTCCCCGCCTGACCGCCTGAGAGCCAGCGAGCCCTTGGCTGGCGGCGTCAGCGCTGACATCCCTGGGGCAGGCCGGGCTCTGACTGTGGGCGGGGGCAGGCCGGCCGCCCCGCCTCCGGGGCCCAGACTCCCGCCGCCCGCTCCCCACGCGGCACTCGTCCCGATGGCTCCCCAGCCCAGCGGCCGCTGCCTTCTGCTGCTGCTCGCCTGCTTTGCGGCCGCCCAGGCTGACCTGCTGAACTTGGACTGGCTGTGGTCCCCGGGGCCTGCGCCACCCACAGCGGCCCTAGCCCCGGGGTCCCCAGACAGCCTGCCTGCACGGCCCACGGAGGGCACTGCCCCCACCGGGGCACCCAAGGACGGCCCCACCGAGCAGGGGGCTGTCACCACCACCCCCCGGCCGCCGCTCAGCAGGCTGGATGCCAGCCCGGTGCCCACGGCCCCGGCAGCCTCCCCTGGGAGCCCAGACCCGAAGGAGGAGAACATCGCCGGCGTTGGGGCCAAGATCCTGACGGTGGCCGAGGGCATCCGGAGCTTCGTCCAGCTGTGGGATGACACCACCCCCACCACGGAGAGCCTCGCCAGAGAGGACACGCCCAGCCCCGCAGCCCCCGAGGACCCCCTGGCCCAGCCGGGCCTCAACAGCGCCCCCCAGGAGAGGCCCTGGGCACTGGCCCAGGAGCCCTCGCTGCCCTCTACGCCCCCAGGTACAGCTTCTCTCCCCGCTGCGCCCGCCGCCAAGCTGCCGCACAGCATCACACTCTCCGCTCTGACCCGGCGCAGAGGCGCCGGGGGCTTCCACGTGGCTGCTCCTGTGGGGCCTGGTCTCACCGATCCCTCCGCTCTGCTTGGGGCCAGCCTGCCCACCCGCGACGGGCGGCCTTCCCGCACCCCCGGCCGCTGCCGGCCCCTGCCGCCCTCCCTGCCCGTCTGCGGCCACCTGGGCATCACGCGCTCCTGGCTGCCAAACCACGCGCACCACACGAGCCTCGAGGAGGTGCGGGCGGCTGCTGGGGCTTGGGGCAGCCTCCTGCGGACACGCTGCCACCGCTTCCTGGCCTGGTTCTTCTGCCTGCTGCTGGCCCCCCCGTGCGGCGCCCACGCACCCGCGCCCCCACCCTGCCGCCAGTTCTGCGAGGCCTTGGAGGACGCGTGCTGGAGCCAGCTGCGCGGGGGTCGGCTGCCCGCGCCCTGCGCCGCGCTCCCTGCCCGGGAGGACGGGCTCTGTGTGTTCATTGGTCCGGCCACAGGTAACTGGCCGGCCCCTCCCGCCCATGCACTCCGGCTCCTCTGGTCCCCGTCTTGCACAGTGCCTGGCACCGTGTCGATGCCACTTTCCCGGGGCAGCCGCTCACGTCCGTTCCATCAGGGCTGTGGGGGGCCAGACGGGGCGCTGCTCTGTGCTTGGGCGGCGGCAGCCACTTGGGTCAGGCTCGGCCTCCTGCTTGGCGGTGGCACGGCCGTTGCGTCTCTCGCCTGGTCTGTGTGGTCAGCACGTGTCGGTGCGGGTGCTGTCCCCCTCCCCCCAGTCTCCCCGGCTGCTGCCGCGTCCTTGGTGGCTGGAGCCCAGCTTTGCGCCACCTCGCCCGTCCCCACCCCCACCGCCTGCCCTGGGAAGCAGCCTTGACCCCTCATGGGCCCGGCGGTCACTGGCTTTGAAGCTGGGGCAGGGTGGCTGCCGGGAGTTCAGGATTCGGCGTCCAGATGCCGCCCTGCCCCCTGGAGCCCCTAGCACCTGGGCCGCCTGGGTGGGGCTGGCAGAGCACAGGGCGGGGGAGCCTCCCGGGAAGGAGCGATGGGAGCTGGAATAGACCACAGAGCTGACCCGGTGCGGGCAGGCACTGCCCCTTGGAGTGAGGCAGGGGCACCCGGGCGGGGGTGCAGGGCCCTGGGTTCTGTGCAGGGGAGGAGCGCCCCCCGAGGGCTGTGCACTGGGCCTGCTGTGGGGCAGGGAGCGAGCGGGGCCAGCGGTTCTGGTTCTGTGAGGCCCGGCGTCCGTGGACTGCAGAATTCTCCCAGCCGGTGGCCCAGTCGGCTGAGTGACAGGGACGTCTCACCATCACCCGCACAGCAAGTCCTGTGTCCCTGCAGTCAAGAGGGACTCGGCTGGCCTCCCCTAACCTGGGCAGACAGGCCTCGGGACCCTGGGCTGGTGGGAGGGGCCGGGGGTCAGGACTGGGCTCTCCCCGCTACAACCTCAGTGACCTCCCACTGCCGGGCCCCCGCCAGAATGGTTCAGGGGGTGAGACAGTCCCCTCAGGGCCCTCTCAGTCCAGCAACTCTCTCCCTGCCTGCTTCCTGCTTGTCCCTCTGGGGGCATGGGGGAGGGGCAGGCAGCTGTGGGGGGTCAGCAGGGATGGCCATGTGGCAGTTGCCATGCCGGAGCCTGGGCCCTTCGGGGTCACTGCCTGCAGCTCATCCCCCAGACCCCCGGGAGAAGTGAGTGAGGCCCCCCACATACACTCCACCCAGCATGTGGCGTTCTCACCCTGTCCCAGCCTCCCCTGGGTGGGCCTGCAGAGGACTGTCACCCTGCAGAAGAGGGTAGCTGGCTCCTGGCCTGTGTCTGCACCAGGGCTCAAGGACGGGGAGGTGGCTCAGTGGTCGCCCTCCCTTGTTCCCCACTGTGCTGACAGGTGTGCCTGCGCCCAGCAGGAGGTGCGGTCAGTCCCTGTCAGGAAGAGGGGGCCTAGGGCGCGGGGGACTGGCTAGGACTGCTCTTTGGCAGCACCCAGGCGGGTCCCGTGACCGGCACCTCCACCTAACGTGCAGGCCCCGATGGGAGGAGGTGGACCTGCGCTCAGCACGCGGCACGCCGTCCCTGGCCCTGCCGCTTCTGCTGCGGCTACGCTGGGCCGCGGACCCTGTGAGCCTTTGCCCAGAGCCACGCGGCCCTCAGCTGCTCAGAGCTCTTGCGGAATGTGAGCTCTGCAGAGGCCGTCCCGCCAGTGCACCCGTTAACTGGGGCTTGCGTTCTGCTTGGGTTTAAGGAGACGAGACCGCCTCCGTGGGAAAATCCGTTGCAATCTCTTGCCCTCGGCAGCCTACAAATATTTTTGGATGACGCGGCTCAGCTCCTCTCAGGTTTCCCTCATTCCCAGATGTGCCAGCGATGGCGTGGGTGTTAACTCTTGCTGGGATGTCAGGGGCCCGGGAAGTGGATGGACCCGTCTGCAGGTGCGATGGTCCCTGAGGCTCTGCTGAGTCAAGCAGGAAACGCGGAGGCACGCAGAACTCGTCGCCGTCCGTCCTCCGGCGCTGCGCTCACCCGTCCCAGGTGGCTCCAGCTACCCCGAGGGAGGCTGACGAGGGAGGCCGTGTACAGAGCCTGCCTTCCGTCACTGCGGAAGAGTGAGATGGTGCTGTGAAATGCCATGCTGTGTCAGGTTGGACCTTCTGCATGGAGGCCCCTTCAATGTCTCCTGACACTGTCCTCCTCGGTGAGGGGGCCCATGCTGCCCATTACTGCTGTATTTCATGCAGGTGGCTAGTCCTGCCATCCGCCCCCTCTCAGTCTCTCCGCTGATCTGTTCCTCCACCACCCACCTGTCCCCTCCTACCAGCGTGCTCCATCTGTCCGTCCACTGTCCACTGTGCTCCACCTGTCCGTCCACCGTCCTCCACCTGTCTGTCCACCATCCACCTCCACTGTCCTCCACCTGTCCGTCCACCCTCCACCGTCCTCCACCTGTCTGCCCACCGTCCTCCACCTGCCGGGCATACATTGATCCGCTTCTCGCGTGAGACTGAGGCGTCACAGGGAACACTCGGTGTGTGCCCTCGTCGGAAGTGTGTCTGGAGACAGCATCGCACACTTGGGGAGCAGACGCCCAGCTGTGCGTCTCTGCTTTGCGTCACTGAGTCCCACCTACAGTCTGGTGACATTTCAGCACCTGGTATCCTTGGGCCGCCTGCCCTGGCCTGGGCTGCAGCTCACAGTCCTGTGTCCCCAGGTCCTGACGAACAGGGAGACTCCCCGACCCCCTTTGTGCCCAGCGGCTGGTCTTGAAGCCACAGCCCCGAGCCCAGGCCCAGCAGCCCCGTGAAGCCCCCGGAGCGGCGGGGCCTGCGGAGGGTGGGGCGCCCTGTGCCGTGTCCCAAGCCCTCGATGCCCTCAGCTCTCCCCTGGTGGCGCCTCTTGCTGGGGGGCTGCGCGCCCTCCGCGCGCTCAGGGCCCTGTGCCGCGTGAGTCACCAAGCAGAAGGACACGGGCATGGCCCGCGCTCTGCAGGCCCCGTCCCGCCAGCAGCAGCGCAGCGAGGGGCTCTGTGTGCTCGCAGCTGGGCCGCGCCGGCTGCTCCCGGGGCCGCTCCGCCCTCCGGACCCCAGAACAGCGCGTGGCGGCGCTGACGGAGACACACTGGGCACAAGGACGCGGGCCGTGCGGGCGGTCTCCGTGCGCCCGCTGTGCCCTGACGGCGTGTCCCGCACATTCTCCGAGGCCAGCCGGTGCTCCCCACCCGCGTCTCCGCCGTTGCCACGCCGGTCAGGACGTCCCACGTCTGTCCTGGGCGCCGGCGGGCGGACAGGGCGTGCCGAGGCGCTGGGCTGCGTCCAGCGGGCATCCGTCCGCTGTGTGGGCCCCGGCCAGGGACGGGACGGGATGCCCGCTCCACCTCACCTTTGTCCCTCTCAGCAGCATCCGCTGAATTCTGTCCTTGCACAGTTTGGTTATGTTTGTTATGTTTGCTGCTTTATCTGAAAGGCTCGTTTTCGTTAGTGCAGTCTGGGTGCGCGACGAAGTCGAGGGGCAGAAACGGAATTCCCACGCCGCCGCCCCGTCGTCGGCACCCCCAGAGGGGCCCGTCGGGGCAGGTGACCCCTGGCTCACACGTGCTGCGCGTTCTGCAGCTTGGACCCTTGGTGACACTGTGTCCAACTAGCGCCACCCATAGGGTCCCTGCCCCCTGGGCCCCCGGTCCCAGGCCCCGCTGTGTGTCCTGCGCCCCGTCCTGGACTCGGGCGGCCGCCCTCACGGGTCTCTCCCTCCGCAGGCAGCGCGGCCGCCGAGGTGGGCCTGCTCCAGCTGCTGGGGGAGCCCCTGCCACCCCACGTCACTCAGCTCGATGACCCCGACGTGGGCCCCGCTTACGCCTTCGGCCCCGATGCCAACAGCGGCCAGGCGGCCCGCGCCCACTTCCCCGGCCGCTTCTTCCGGGACTTCGCGCTGCTGCTGCGCGTGCGGCCGGCCACCCAGCGCGCCGGCGTGCTGTTCGCCGTCACCGACGCGGCTCAGGCCGTGGTGTCGCTGGGCGTGAAGCTGACGGCCGTGCACACCGGCCACCAGGATGTGCTGCTGCTCTACAGTGATCCCGGCTCGCCGGCCACGCGCACCGCCGCCGCCTTCCGCCTGCCCGCCTTCGTCGGCCGCTGGGCCCGCCTGGCCCTCAGCGTGGACGGCGGCTCGGCCACGCTCTTCATGGACTGCGAGGAGGTTCAGACCGTGTCCCTGGAGCGCGGCCCAGGGGCCCTGCCGCTGGAGCCCGGCGCCGGGCTGTTCGTGGCCCAGGCGGGGGCAGCGGATCCGGACAAGTTCCAGGTGAGGCAGGAGGGGGGGGCCTGGGGGCTGACTGGGTGGGGAGGGAGGGGAGGCCCGGCCTGGAAGGGGCTGGAGCAGGGAGAAAGGTGCTGGGGCTGCCACCTGGAGGGGAGAGTCTGCGGCCACTACTGACCAGGACGGTGCTGTCTTCCTGTGTGAAGCTGGGCGGAGGCTGGAGGGGGAGCAGAGGTCAGCGGGGTTTGGCTCCCCTCTCCTGCAGTTTTACCCACCCTGCTGCTCTGACCCCTCTGCCTCCCACCCCACAAGGATGCCCAGCCTGTAGGGGGTTCTCTGAGCCCCCCGCCCGGCCTCTGTCCACCTTCCCAACTGGACGCCCACCCACTCCGTCAAGAGCCCTCCTGCGTGCCGCTGGGCTCCAGGCCCTCACTAGGGTGGGCAGGGGGTTTCAGGAGCCCCGTTCCCCCGTGATGAGAATCTCAGGGGACAGCTGTGAGGCAGGGCGAGCGTGGCCCCTGGGGGCCCTGCGGCAGTGACCCACTGGCTGGTGGTTCCACAGAGCAAACGCTGGCCGTGCTGATGTTTGCCTGCCCTGCAGGCCGGTGCCCGGAGCCTGGCCGGCCAGTGTTCCCCCTCAGAGCCCAGTGGGCGATGTTCCTGAGGTGACGGCACATGGCAGTCCCTGTCATGTCCCCAGGGAAGCCCTGCCCCATGGGCCTGGCAGCCGCAGAGCTGGCTGGGCTCCCCAGCCCCCATGCTTCCAGGAGCCCCGGGGGACCCCCTGGAAAGTGCGCACCACCCCCAGGGTGCTGCCTCGCCCTCCCCAGGCCAAGCAGACTCCAGCTGGGCTGCCCCACCCACTGTCAGACAGGGGTCCCTGTGTGCGTGTGCTGACCGGTATGTGCCCGGGGGACAGAAAGTTAATTATTGCCCTGACAAAGGCTACTTGATGGCAGTTGTTCTAAGTCTCCGTGACTGGATTCTGAAAGCTGACCTTTCACCTTTCCTGGCGGGACTTTAACCCCGGGGTCTGGGAGTCAGATGGACTTTGCCACCAAGTTGGGCCTCCTTGTATTTCCATTCTGACCCGCAAGCGGTAACTGGGGGGAGTCGGAGGAGCCCCGCTCCGCCCTATAAGCTCCATGCTCATTCCTGCGCGGGACACAGTCACCTGGCGTGTGTAGGGGGAACATAGTGGCGGGGACCCCTCGGCTCTGGGAACAGCCTCTGGGCTGCTTGTCACCTGTGGGAACATTTGCTCAGATCTGGGTGTTTTCACTGGCGTTTCTCAGGTTGCCAGTGAAGACAGTGATTTTTCTGCTGTGTTTATCGGCACTTGCATTTCTTCTCTGGAGACGACCCTGTTTGTTCTCTGCGGCTGTGTGCGATGGGTTCTGGGTTCAGTCACTTAGTGATGTACGTGAACTGTGTTTTTAAGGAAAGGTGCAGCAGGATGAAGGCGCAGAGGCAGGCAGAGAGGAGGAAGCAGCCCTTTATTTTGTTTAGTTCCCCCTCTTCACACATGTGAGAAACCCTCCTCACTTGATGCACTTCAAAGGCTACTCCATCTTGGCATTTGCCTCCTGACCTTGTCTTTTTCACCAGCTGGACATCTGGTTAAGCCCTGGAGGCCCTCGGTGTGTAGCCCCCAGACCAGCCATGAGGCCAGGCTGGCCGACTGGCCCCGCACCCTGGGGACGAGTCTCCGTGGTGAGTCAGGCCCTGGTGAGTCAGGCTCTGTGTGTCCTGCAGACCAGAAGCTTCAGGAATTTTCTCTGTGACTGATCAGCTGCTCGTCAGGCAGGAGAAGAGCTTTTGGAAGAATGGAAGACAAAATCAGGTTACGGCACGTTTTTCTGACCTGCTGAGTTGAGATTCTTGAGATCTTGCGTGATACTAGGATTGGGCAGAAGCCAGCGCAGAGCTCGGGGTGCTGGGTGCTGGTGCCCCCACCCCCGGAATCTGCCAGTGGGAGGCTCCTCCTGCTGCTGGCAGCTGCCAGGCCGCAGACAGAGGGCCATTGTTTGTCATCGGAGACATGCTGGAAGTCGCAGCCTTTCCAGGTTTCTTCCTCTCCTTGGGTCAAATTCGGTGATGAGTATCTCCCAGGAAATCATTCATTACTCCAGTTCTTACCACGTTTGGTTAAGATGCTATCCAACTCTTCTGGTGGGTTTTCTTTTTCTTTCTGTTTTGGTAACTCTTTCAAAGGCTCTGGAGTTAGTTTCTTCGCTGAATTTCTCTTTGTTGAAGATCTTTTCCCATTCGCGAGTTTGCTGCGATCTTCCTCTTTGCAGGTTTCTTTGGCTCTCTTCCAGCGCAGCGAGGAGAGCCTCCGGCCCTCGCCTGGAGCAGGGATGTGCTTGCAACAGGGCAGACACTCTGCGCTGCCCCTGGGCACTGGGGTGACCCTGTGGAAGGCTCAAGCTTTGATCTACTTTGCTCAGTGATGGGGACCCCGGAGGCTCTGAATTTCCCTCAGTTTGCGGCTTTGGATGAATTGAAAGTAGACACTGGGCCACCGAGGCCAGGGTGTGGCCTTCCTGCCTGCTAGGTCTGGACCAAGGATGGCACACACAGGTAGGGGGTCAGCCCCATGCCGGCCCCACCAGGCGGATGGCCCAGGTCACTACCTGCGCCTGTTCGAAGCCCTGCATTATGTGTCTCGAGTCTCAGCACTGGCACATGATCTGGACAGTGTCATACATTTCCTGCTGTCCCCACCACCTAGAATGGTGACGGAGAGGGGAAGGTGGCTGGCCTGGCGGGTGAAGGGCCTCAGGACGGGGTTCACGCGGGTGGTGGATGTGCGCCCCCTCGGGACAAGTACCAGCAGTGCAGGGGGCATGGCTGGCCAACTCCCAGCAACCACTGGTCTGGTACCAGGTGACTGGGGTTAGCCGGTGTGGGTGGGGGCTGCAGTGGAGGGGCATGGCTGCTGGAAGTGACCGCTGTCCCTTGACTCTCAGCCCCACGGCCAAAACCAGCCCTTTCCAGGCTCTGGAGGGTGGGACACAGCTACATGCAGAGCAGAGCGTCCTGGGGGCCTCAGTGTGGTTCCCAGGGAGGCGGCTCCAGTGCCACGAGCCATGGACACTGGGCCTGGTCTGAGCATATGAAGGGGTCTGGGGGCCTGTGGTGGGAGCGCGGATGAAATTCCGCCCAGGGCAGGGCAGGGCAGGGCTGAGGGGCATGGCTTCGGCTCACCTCTGACCACCCGCCCACTCTCCTCAAGAGAGCCCTCAGCACACGCTGCTTGGAGGACACTTGTTCCCGGGCCTGGGCACTGCTGTGGCATGGCCCTGACCATGCCCCCTTGAAAGCCCCAGCCCATGGTCTGGCCAGTATCGCTCAGCTGCTCCTGGAGTGTCGGGAGGCCCAGCAGCCTTGTAGAACCTTCTGGAAGCTCTGACCACCCTGAGGATGGCTGAGAACCAGCGCTGCTCCGGTGCCGGGAGCAGAGGTGCGGGGAGGGGACCGCCCCACTGAGCTCTGCACAAGTGAGGGCAGGCCTTGACCCTGAGGCCACGGCAGGGCCTCCTTTGGTCCTTGGAACATGCTGTGGTTACGTGGGATGACGGTGAGGTTGTCTCCCTGGGGCACCATTTTCACGCTATAGGAATTAGCCACCCACAGAATGCCCGTGGACTCGGGCTCCTCCTCTCGCTGGTGGGCACTGCCCTGGCTGGACGTTGTGCCGGGGAGCACGACCACAGTAACGGGCTCCGGGGCTCCCTCAGCGCCCCCGCTGCCTGGGCCAGCAGCACCGGCAACGGATGTGAGGCTGAGGCTGCCCGTCAGCCAGTCGGTGGAAGGCCACGCAGTCCACACGCGGACGGTTTCTGATGGGACCGCGGACACTGGCCAGGCTCAGAAGCGTTTACCAAGTAATAACCCACAGAAATGCTTGCCGGCCCTTGGCACTCCTTTACAGGAGTTTTTAAGATGCTCACCTTCAAGTGGGCGAAATATAGGCTCCGTTCTGGAAAAAAGAGCACAAAAATAAGTCCCGGAGAGTTAAAATCTGAAAAGAAAGGACAGGAGGCGAGGACGTGTGTGGACACTGCACCCTTCTGGGCAGCAAGCCTCCTGAGAAGTGGCGTCAGTGAGTGCTGTGTGTGTGGGGGGGTCCCGGCTGTGCGGCTGCCCTGGGCCCTGGGTCGGCCAGCGTCCCTGTATCCCGGCCCCTGGAGGTTATGGGCCCCATGGCGAGGGCTACGGCATCGCAGTGGAGGACCTGTCCCCGTGCTGTCCAGCGCTGTGGTCCCGCTCCCTGACACGGCTCCAGCCTCCTGCTGAGACAGGTGTCCTGCATCCCCCCATGGAGGCCCCTGCTGCAGGACAGGACCTTGACGGCCAGTCTGCCGGGCCCAGTGCCGTCTGCCGCCTGTCCTGAGGGCACAAAACCTCCAAGGACATGCCTTGTCCTTGTCTAATGTCCAGCGTGGTCAGGACCTGGTGCCTTGACACACAAGGGAGCATGCAGGGGTGAGAGACAGCCTGTGAGTGGACGGTGAGTGAGCGCCGCGTCGGTGGTGAGTGTGCGAGCAGGACACGGTGCCAGGAGTGGACATCAGAGAAGGGACTCATCCCCAGGGCTGCAGGCTCTGTGTGTTCTTGGCTTGTCGATCATGGAAAGGCCACGTTACAAACATTCAAGCCTGGACCCCTTGGTTGAACCCAGGCAGAGGGACGCACATGCCGCTGCCCTTCTGGAACGAGTGGCCGGCTGGCAGCACGGACCAGGCCTGGGGAAGGCGAGCGCTGCAGGCTCCGTTTCCCAGGGCCTCTGTCGAGAAATCTCCGCGGCTGCTGCGGAGGCCAGGGTCAGGCCCCCTTCCCCAGGCCAGCCCTGCACGGCTGGTGTCTGTGAGCCACCGGGGCCCCCAGGAGGAGTGTGTGGCCCGGGAATCAGCTGGGGACTCTTGTTAAGCGCACCGTCTTGTCCTGTTGGCACCACCGTGGGGCTCTGACCCCGACACACCTTTCCTGGACCCTTGTCTCTGGACGTCTCTTCCTCTGCGTCTAGGGGGAGATTGCGGATCTGAGGGTGCGTGCGGACCCCCACGTGAGCCCCCTGCTCTGCCAGGACGAGGATGACGACGATGACGGGGTGAGTGATGGGGCTGGTCTGTCCCCACGGTGACACGACTGCAAAGGCCTCTGGGAGGAGGTGCCCTGCTGGACGCAGGAACCTGGGCTGGACGGGCCACGAGGAGCAGATTGCCTGCCCCTCCCTGTCAGAAATGCCCCTTAAAAACAAGTCCCAGCCACAGAGTAAATGCCCAGCCGTCCTCGGGGTGTGGAGCACTGGGGTCAGCGAGTGTGCGAGTGTGAACACTGAGTGTGTGCTTGTGTGCACGTGAGTGTTCGTGTTCGTGTGCATGCGTCGTGTGTGGGTAGAGGACACCCCACGAGCGTGAGGACCAGCATCACGGAAGGGCTGTCCCAGGGGACTCAGTCCCGAGCACTGGTGGCTGCGTGTGGAGGTGTGAGGTGGTCAGCCGGTGCCCTCCGCCACCGCCTCGGCCATTGAAAGGCAAGCGGGCAGGCATCCGTTAGGATTGCACGTTTTTGTGGTCCGAGGGTCTGGTGGACTCCCGTACTGACCACAGGGCGGGCTGAAGGGGCGGGGCCGGTGGG
>RJWH01005959.1:0-64239 GCA_004363575.1 Solenodon paradoxus
CACTTCTGCCAACCAACAGGACCCTCCTGCCTGCTAGGCTCCATCAACCATTTGTCAGCAGCCCCGCTCTCTTCCCCTGGCAGCCCTCACCCCACCCTCAGGCCTTCCCCGCTTCCTTCCCCCTTCCCCTCAAAGCTCTTACCTGTCAAGTTTTTGCCATCTAGTCCCACCCCCTCTTCCCCATAGTCTCATTACACATTTCTCTCGGCCTAAAACTTACTGGACCACGTAATCTAGAAATGATCTCTTAAAAAAAATTCCTTTATTTTTCATACTGCATGGGTTTCTGGATCTGAGTGAGTTATGCATCCCAGTAGGTGAAGAGACCACATATTTCTTTATGTTCTTTGCACTGTTAGCATATTAATAGCCATGATCTGTGCTTACAATTCATGCGCTTACTCTGATTTAAAAGGAATATTATGGTTTCTTTCTTAATGCAAGAGCTTCAGAAAGCTTCCGAAATTATGAGAAGACATATAGTGGAAATTATCGTAATGGGCACTCAGGATACTCGGACAGAGCTGTGGTCATAAAGGGGGTGTCGAGGTGATGCCCTGTGGCTGTCTTTTTCTCTCATTTCTCCACTCTCCAATATTCTCCAATTCTCTTTCACCCATTTACTCATCTCATCATCTGACCGCGGATCAGTCCCTCAGCTCTCCTTGCATCTACTCCTTTGCCTCTCATCCATCTGCCCGTCCTCTTTGTTAGGCACATCCAGGCCTGGAGAAGTAGGGCTGTAGACTGGTACTCAGCTGGAACCAGGGCGCAATCTGACCAGAGCAATCAGATGATGGTCTGGGTCTTCTGAGCCTGCATGGGCCAGAGCTCTCAACCTGGGACACCGTCTCCCCATGCATCCCTCGTGGAGGGATAACGGGGCACCCAGGACTTAGAGGGAATGACTTGTTCAAAGTGACCCATTGAGGTCGTGGGAGAAACAAGGGGGGAGTAAAGAAACTGTAGAGTTGATATTTCAAAGTGAAGACTGCTTACTTGACTCTCCCTTTTCATGGGTAGAGGGACTGAGACTCAGATGAGAAGGAGTGAACACCATGTCTATATATCTCTATCTCATTTTTTTCTTCCACCCTGGACCCTGAGTCTTGAACCTGGGTCCATGCCTTGCCCAGCCTTCATTTTAGCCACCTGGGCCACTGAATGGGGCTCAGCACATTTCAGCTCAGTCATCGGGAGTCCAAACTTGGTTTGGTTCTGACATGTCTTATGCTGGAAAAGGACCTGTGATTGGCTCAGGCACCCCCACCTCTGAGTTATCAGCCCATTTCAGTACTTCCTGGAACCAGCCCCCCATCCACAGACTTCTGGGACCCTTTGAGTTCTGGATAAAACCTGAGGCCTGGCATCCCATCCTTTGCCACCCAGCGTTCTCCTATCTGGCCACCCTGTCTGTGCACCTCCAAGCACCACTGGTTTTTTTTGAGTCTAGCCCTGCTGGCAGCCCAGTCTCCTTCCCCAGATTTGGGCTCCTCGGCTGGTTTTCCCCAGACAGTGCTGAAGCTGGAGGCTGGAGCCAGACCCCAGGCGCCGAGGAGACAAGATTCTTGGCCGCTGACTGGAGATAAGTGGAGACGTAAACGGTGATTTTTCTGGCCTGTGAGCCCTTGTTCGTGGATTTCATCTTTTAATGGAAGCGCAGTAAATAAAAGCTGTTTTCACAATATGCCAAGCAACAGGTCAGGAACATCTGAGCCACTGGAATTGATGGAAGGGAGCTGAGCGTAACTAATCTCCCCAAATTGTACCCAGTTCAACTGGTATTAGTTCCCAGACAACATCCCCCAATTATTGTGCAAGGCAGTTATTTATGAGCTGTAGTTTTTGGAAAATCAGACATGTGGATGGGGGTATACTTTCATTACTTCTTGCCACATAGAAAAATCTGGTCCTATTTTCTGTCAGTGTTGGAGCCCTGATGGCATCTCACTCCTATTTCCCGTCAGCGCTTCCTTACCCACCTTGGAGGCTGAATTCACTCTTGAAGCCTCCTTTCAATGACACCTCCTCCAGGAAGCCTCCACACCCCCTCCCCTGCCAGGATATGCAAAGCAAGTATTAAGTGAGATTCAGTTTACCTACTGTGAAACCCCCAGTTCTTAAGTGCAGATGGCAATGGATTCTCACAGACATGTCTATCCCTATAACTAAGAACATTTCCATCACTCCAGAAAGTTCCCTGGTGACCCCTTCTAGTCCACCCTCATCTGCCCAGAGGCAGCCGCCATGCTCCTTGGTTTCAGGCTCTGTTGGTAGAGTTGAGTGGTTGTGATAGATTGGCCCTCCAAACCTAACAGAGTCATTTGACCCTTTCTGGAGTTTCTTGACCCTTAAATAGTATGCAACCTTATTAATTTATTCTCAACCTCCTCATCAATAGATATATGAATAAAGGGGACAGAAATCTATCATCCATGGGCCCTGGGACCCATCACCTCTTTGTCAATGACCTATGCAGGAAGAATTTTTTTTGAATTTTAAATAGTTACAAAGAAAATCTAAAGAATGATATTTCATGACCCATGGAAAGTATATGAGATTCCAGTTGAAGTGTTCATAGTTTTGTTGGTACACAGCCATGCTCCTTAGTTTCAGGCACTGCTGGCAGAGGTGAGTGGTTGTGATAGGAAGTCTGACCCCCCCAAAACCTAGTATAGCCTTTATCTGACTCGTTCTTGAAGGAGTTTCTCGACCCTGAAATAGTGTGCACCCTTATTTCTGATGCCTTTTCTCAGTATGATGTATTTGCAAGTCATCTATTGTGTGTATCAATGGCTCCCAGGTGACACCTGGGGGCGGCACCTGCCTCTATTGAACTCACAGTGCAGGAAAAGCAAACATGGCAGCCGTGCTTGCCCCACTGCTGCCTCTTTCTGGGCCCATGACATGGACTCCTGATCAGTCATGATCCACTTTCCTGCTGGGCTTGGGCCTAGGCTCAGAATTTGTCTCAATTCAGTGGTCCAGCAGCCAGGACTAATGGGTCAGAGTGGAGTGGGTTGAAAGTAATTTGCTGTTCCTGGACTAGAAGCAGCACAATCTGGAGCAAAGATGCAAAGGCTTTTGGCATCAGATAAACCTGGCAACAGATTTAAATCCCTGGGCTGCCAGTGACCACCTCTGAGTAGTTGGCCAGCTCCTCAGCTCCTCTGGGGCTCAGTTTCCCTCGCTAATGGTGGGGAATAATAAAAGCAAGCCTGTTGTTGGTTTATTGTAAAAATTAAAAGCAATAAGACCCCCCTGGAACATAATAGGTGCTCAGTAAATGACTCTACAGAACAGACTGGTTCTGTTTGACCAGATTTGCTATTTCTCCTGGTTCATGAACTGAAAAATCCTCCCACTTATTTACTCCTCAGACATCAGAGTCACAGCCCGTTCCGTTTACACACTATCTTCCTCTCCACCCATCTCTTGATTTACCGTCTCCTGCTTTCACCCATGTAACTGGTCACTACATCCTTGACTTTTCCCAGTGCACGCTGTCCAGGACAGGCAGAATGAATGTGTTCTGTGCTTACAGAACCTCAGCAGATCTCATGTAAAAGGCACACATGACCCAGCCCTGTCTACATTTCTAGTCCTCTCTCTTTCCACTCTGCCTTGCTCCCAGGAACCCAGCCACCAAGGTCTTGTCCTCAGTTTTCCCTGTGAACCACAGAGCTAGCTACATCTCCCCTCCTCACTAATTTTTGTCTTGTCTACCCCCTGACCGGAGCAGTTTCTTCATCTTGTTCATTCTTTCATGAACATTTTTAAGTGAGATAATAGACAATAACAGTCACTCTTTTCCAGAAAGGGATGCCTGCAACAATCACCCCATCTACTTTCAGAACGTTTCATCACCCCCAGAGAAGCCTTGGAATCATGAATACTGCTCCATCCTCTTATCTTCCAGCCCTAAATCACGTGTCATCTCTATGGTTTTGTCTGCTCTGGATATTTCTGTACATGGAGTCATCTAATAGGTGATCTGCTGGGACCATCTTCTTTCATGTAGAATAATGTTTTGAAGTTCATCTGTGTCGTAGCGTGCGTCAGTACTTGATTATTTTTTATGGCTAAATAAGCTTCCGTTTTCTAGACATCCCACCTTTTATTGATCTGTGCAATGATAAGTGGGCATGTGGGTTGCTTTCATCTAATTCTTGGTTATTATGAAGAATGTCCTTAGAAACATTTGTCTACACATTGACGTGTGGAAATAAGATTTGATTTTTTTCCTCCATCTACACCTAAGACTGGAAATACTGAGAACTCTGTGGTCTCTATGTTTATCTTTTTTGAGTAACTTCTTTGGTTTTCCAAAGCAGCTGCCCTGCAGGTGGTGGAAAAAGCTCTGGACGGGCTGCTAGGACTCAGGGGCAGCTCTTGGCACCCACTAAGTGACCCTGGGTAGACCACTGCTCTCTGCCTGTGTTCCCCGTTGGAAGAATGAAGGATTTGAACTCACCTGCTTTGCCTCTTGTGCTTGTCATCGGTTGAGCTGAGTTCCATTGTTTCAAACATTTATGCTTTTCTAAATGACATAGGTGATGTACTAAGCCATTCTTTTCTTGTACAAATATATGACTAAAATCACATGGAGTAAAAAGGGCTGCTCCTGCATCCCCCATCTCACTTCCCTGTCCCGAATTTTCACTGGTCACTCTGGTTTATATCTTTCCCAGCAATTTTTCTTTATTTACATTCACATGTAAGCATACATACAAATAGGCGTCTGCATTTCCACCCATAGGCAGGATCATTGCTCAGTCGATAATTCTGAGACTTGCATGTGTATGTTTTCCACTGAAAATGATTGGAAATCTCTTAACATCAGAACAGTGGGATCTACCTCATTATTTCTTAATGACCTCGTGCTGTGGTATGGACATGCTGTGATGTAACCAACCCATTCTCCTATTGAGGGACATTTCTGTTTCTAATCTTCCTTTATCCAAAGCATGCTGCAGTGAATTTTCTACTGTGTGAGAGCGTTTCTACAGCTTAGACACCTCGAGGTGGTATAACTCGGTCAAAGAATATGGACATTTTTAATTTGCATAGAGACTGCTGAATTGCCCTCCACAGAAGCTATGATCAATTTACACTTTGAGAGAGGTGCAATTTTTGATGTGGCCACTAAGATAAAGGCATCTCCATGGCCCATCACCCTTCTGACCCCCAGCCATTAGTGATTCTATTTACAGGTGACACGTGTCCTGCCCCCAGAGCCTCCCATGTCTGGCTCCCTGCAGCTGAATGCTCTGCATGGCTTCCCAAACAGGGTTTCAGGAAATGCTTTCCAGAGTGAGGAGGTAGCTTGATGAACCTTCTGCCCAGCCCAGTGCCCCGGGTTTCCTGAAATGGTTCCCATGGGTGTCCAAGGGCTGGCAAACAGCTGACTAATAGGGCTGTGGCATCTGGCCTGGCTCGGAGATCAGCCAAGTCCTAGGAGCTCAGAAGCCCTCTCCAGCTCCCTCACCGTTTCCTAACAGCCCCACCACCGAATGCCTCAATAACGCTTTGTGCATTTCTTCTTTCGGTCTGACAGATGACTGCATTTTCCCTGTGACCCGCCTGCTTTCTTACCTTTGCTTGCTTTGTGTCTCTAAGCTTGCAGCCAGGTCGAATGCAGGCCAGAGGAGCTGATGGTTGATTCTTCTCACTCCCTCTGACCCCATGTCTCAAACCCGAGTCCTTGGCTCTACGTGGCCTGTGCCTTAGCTGCCAGGAGCCCAAGCTGCTCTGTGGTTGACTTTTTAAGGGATTAGTCGCACATCTGGTGGTCTGTTTTCAAAGGAAGCCCAGATGTCCTTGTTTCTTGCTCTTAAACCTGTGTCAGTGCAGAGAAGGAAAGAAAATTAAAATGCCCACATGAATTGCATTCCTGCTATATGCTGGATGTGACATCGGTTAGCACCCAGGCATCGTCTCATTGCCTCAGCCCAGGCAGACATGGCTGCCTCCGTGGTCAAATGAGGAAACTACGCCCAGACATAATCCGTCAGTCAGAAGACCTGGGGCTTGAATCCAAATCTGTCTGACTCCCTCCTCCAGGCTTTTTTTTGTTGTTGTTTTATTTTTCTGTTTTTTCACTATGCTTGAATGCAGAGAAGGACAAATGTTTGTACCTTTGTCCATACCCACCAGCATTCAGCTAATGTCACGCGTATATTTCTTGGTGTTTCCTAAGATGCCAAGTGTCAGATCAACCACAGCCATTTGCCACCAACCCAGAGAATCACCAGGTCTGCCTTGAATTTTTCCCCGATGGTCATTCTTTTGGATTTGTCTGTTTATCTACCTGAAATGCACCCAATGATTTCTTTGCCTGTGATGTTTTCCTGGAGGCTATGTGCTTAGGATAAGGGGACAAAGTAGACTTGGAAGTGTGACTGGTCTGGGTTCTGATTCCTCTTTCCACGTGGACACATGTCCCTGAAGACTCATTGTATCTCTGTCAACCTCAGTTATCTTTAAGAGCATGGTCTTGTTATTTACACTTTCTGCAGTATGCTCTGCCAGCTTCTGGTAGGCCGCTGTCCGTGCTCTAACCCCCTAACCTGTCAATACGTGGTGGGATATGACAAAAGAGACTTTGCAGATGTGGTTAAGGGTCTTGGGATGGTCCTGGATTATTTGGGCCAATGTCATCGCACAGTCCTTTTAAGAGCGAAGTGCTGTACTGGGGGAAAGAGATGTGAAGAGAGGCACTGAGAGACTCAAGATGCTATCCTGCTGGCTTTGAAGAGGAGAGAAGGGACCAGGAGTCAAGGAATCCATCTCCAGAGCCTGAAAAGGCCAAGAAATGGATTCTTCCCGGGTGTGTCCAGAAAGAAAGACAGGCCTGCTGAAACCTCAGTATGGGCCCAGTGAAACCCATTTGGGACTTCTGACCTCCAGAACTGTAAGACACTAAATTTGCATTGTTTTGTGCCACAAAGTTTATAGTAATTTGTTCGAGCAGCAATAGAAAATGAAGATGCAGCCTCACTGAAGAGTGAGCTGCTTCTAGCCTGGAAGCCCTTGACCTTGACTCTCTTTTCTGCTTATCAGCTGCGTGTGACCTTGTGCCTCTTTGAGCCTCACAGGCACTATGGGGTTAATACATGTCTCTTGAATAGGATTTGTGAAGATTGCATGAGGTCATGTGCTAAGCAGAATGCCTGGCACAAAATAGATACTCAATCATGGGTGTTATTATTTTCCTTGACCTATAGCCACCCTGATGGCGCAGACATGGCTTTTGGAAAGCTTTGATGAACTTGCCAGAGAGATGCAGTTTTGAATGCTAACTCTGTGGTATTTGCTAACTGTGACCCTGGATGATGGACCTCACCTCTATGAAGAATGAGTAATTTTTCAAAACACGAATTCAGAAAGTTTCAGTGAATACATTGGCTAAACCCTGGCTCCATTTCCTTGTCGTTCCAGAGGGCGGGGCAAGGACTTTTGCCATGTCCTTTTCTCTGTCCTTCTGACCTGACAGTGGGTGGGACATAGCTGTGCGTGGAGATGTTTGCTGCAGAATCTGAGCTGTGACAGTGTGACATGAGCGGATTTGATCCCCTATTGTTAGAGTGACCTCAGACCTCAGAGGGTCCTTGTGATAAGGACGAGGATCGGGGAGTCCATCAGGAGGAAGAATTGGTTGTAAAGATGGACCTCTTCCTGCCATTTGCAGCAGTAAGGCTGGCCCCAGGGGGAGTTATGTTCAGTGAGATAATCCACAAGGTGAAAGACATGGTATGATTTCATTCCTGGGTGGTGTGTAGCGAAACCAAGCAAACAAATAAACTGAATCCAATAAAAATAGACATTGAGTCAATGACATCAAATTAGCGGTTACCAGAAAGGAAAGGAAAGTCAAGCAGGCAAACTGGGTAGAGGGGATCCTTTGTCTGGTGAAGGAAGGACGAGTGGTAGTGATGAACTCCATGTATTATATCCAGATGTTGATGTACAATTATGCCCACCTTCATCCTCTATCATTTTATAACACAATGTTGCTTCAAGACACTTTGTTAAAAATAAAAAAAAGAAGATGAGCCTGTTGACTAAATCAGTTGGACAGGGCAGAATGGGAAGCATAGTGATTCGGTGGGACCTGACCTAACGGGTTCATCGGTCTCCATTTCTGGGTTGATGGTATTTGGTTCATCCAGATATTCACACATCTGTCCAGTGGACTCATTCCTCTTTTATGCAGTTGCCCCAAGCAGTCCTCTTGACAAAGGAAGCCAGCCCTTGTCTGGGGTTCACTTTTTCTGTTAACCTTAAAATGAGCTGCCTCCAACTGGACAAATTTCCCCCGCGCTGCTGTGCCCCCCTAACTAGCCGGGAGGGTGAGTGAAAGGACATTAGGAGAGGCTTGTCTGGAGATCTAGAAGAGTTGCTGCCTTCCCTCCTATGTGAATGATTTCGCCATTATTCTTTGTTTACTGCCTTTGAGCTAATTTTTGAGCTTAGCAGTCAGGCCGCCTCTCCCAGTCCATTTGAATTAATTTTTTGAGAAATGTTTTTGAGTTATTGTGGTCCAGATTAAGTCATCTTGTGATCTCTTCATCCACGGTGTTTGTAATTCTATTGAAAAGCTATCATGTTTGTGGGCTATGATCGGTGCTTTTTTTATAACCCTGGCCTTATGCAGTCTCATAATTCCTTTGTTTTCCTGGGTTGTGTCCAATTTGTTAATCCTTGTAGTAGAAGAGCAATAAAAATGCTAAGACAAGGGCCCTGCCGGAGGGAGGCGGAGACTGGGGCTGAATTCCAGCTCAGGCAGTGATTAGCAGCTGGCCTTGAACGATTTGCCCCCATCCAGAGCCCTGGCTTCCTGAGCTGGAAAATGGATGAATCCAGGCCTGGTTTGCAAGTGGGTGATTGAATGGGATTCTCTGTCTGAATAAGGCCTGCTACCTGCCAGTTGGAAATCTTCACCCCCCCGCCCCGTTATCGTTCTTAAAGCTCTCACTTCATGCATTTTCCCCTTCTGTCTAAGATCAATATGGCATTTGATGTTTTAAAAATTTTAAGTATATGTTCTGCTGGTGTTCTGCCTTGACTTTTCAGAGATAATTGTAAGTGCTTTGGTAACGATATTAGCTCTTCTTTGGATACATGGATGCCCAAGCTGCTGATGGGTGTTTTTTCCCACATCACTAAGTATTCCCTTAACTGCTTTCTGTCATAGCTGTTCTGCGAGATCTTAATTACTTCCTAAGTGTCCACATTTTTTCTCTTTCCCTTTTTTCCCCCCTTTCTTTTTCTGGCAAAAGACAGATTATCAAAGATGGGTTCAGGATCTCTGCCACCTTAGAGTCATCATTAATTTCCTTTCTCTCATTATGAAGGCAGGAATATGTTCCAGCTTGCTCACTGATTTCCCACCTGGCTCCTTTCTAAGAACTCTTAATAATCTCAGCATCGCCGTAATCACATTTCCCCTTCAAAAGAGGCCTATTTAAACAGACGCACCTCACATTTTAAGAGCACGTTTTCCTGGTCTGCATCCTTGAGTTTGACGTGCAAGTTTTTTGACTGCAAGGAACCGTAATTTACTGATGTCTGTTACAGGCAAGGCACGTTGTGAGAAAACAGGGGCACAGAAATGAACACAACTCTGTCCTTGGCTTGAGCCCATCACATAGCTAAATATGTTAAATAGCAGATACATGCTGAAGAAAAATCCTGATAGCAGCTAAGAAAGGCAGGCCGGACTCATGGAAGCTGAGCAGGTGGGCATCAGATAAAGCTATAAAGGGAGGTTTTATCCAGTCCTTTATAAGTCATAATCTCTGCCTCTGTAGAAGGGAATGATGAATAGGCAATTTTCATCTGAGACCTAAAATGATGACTGTTTCAGTGTGGACATACAACTCGGCAGTTGGTCACATACATGACTGATGTATAGCTCTAGTAATTATGAACAGGTTCCTCCTCTAACACTATTACTGCATCTAGCAGCAAGAATGTGGCGCTCCCCTTTCTCCACACTCCCTTTCAGGTGACAGATCAGGAAATACCATCTCCTCCATTGCAGAAAGGAGGAAACTGAGTCCCAGAAAAATTCAGGGACTTATCAGAGAACACGCTACCAGTCCTAAGTGCTTTTGCACCTTGGAAGGCTGGTTCCAAGTCCAAGTTTTGTTTTCTGTTTCTTCCTTCGAATGTGCTTGTGGATAAGACCTTGCTTGGTGAGGCTGCCAAGGATGCCCCTCTGCAGACAACCTCAGCCAGGAGTTCATGGGGACTAAGTGTGAGTTGCAAAGCCTAAGGATTTGGAGCACCCATTAGACAGAAGGTAGTTTTAACATTATTGTTAATAATGGATTTGTTCTGTGCCTCCTGCAGTGTGTCAGGCATTGGGTTATATTTTTCATTTATCATCTTATTATTTATTGCAGCCTTTTGAAGTAGGTCTTATGATTACACTACCCAGTTGATCGGTGGAAAGATTGAGGCTCACTGAAATGAATGAGGTGCCTAAGTGCTAGCTAATAAATGTGGATGCGAGGATTTGAAGCCTTAAATCCAGAGTCCTAGTGTGTCCCCTCAACTTTCAAAATGTGCGTGTGAATGGGGTCCATCTCTGCAGTAGCACCTTTGCGCTGGAAACTCGGTTGTGTTTGAGCAGAGACTCAGAAGCTCTCCCCTTCCTACCTCACCCTCTGGAGGAAGAGTCAATGAGCCATAAAATGATCAAGGGGCATCCGAAAAAGAGAGGGACCGCCAGACTCTGTTAATCCACCAAGGGCATAATCAGCCCTTGAGTCATTGTGTTGGTGGGAAGTTAATGCCCACAAGGGCCCTGGGGACTGCAGTCTGGCTTCGGGCAGCTTCTGGATCGAGAATGCTCAGCGAGACATTGGAAATATCAGTAGCTACTTTGCCAAGTAACATTAAGGATTCCTGAAGAGCTTGCTCTGCCCAGGGCACCATCTCTCTTAAGTGAGAGAAGGGAAGGTCTTTTCCGATAGCAAGTTGGGTGGGACTCTGTCCAGCAGGACCTAGGATTCTGTCACTGGTCTATGAGTGTCACGGCGAGGGTGGTGGGAGGAGGTGCCCCCTCTCGTAGCCCCCACTTTCTCCTCTGTAAAATAATAAAATTAGACTTGATGATTCTGCAAGGGCCTTCGTGATTTAGCGTCCTATGATCCATCAGTGCTTTGACATCCAGCAATGATAGTAACACCTTTTATGAAATGCTTTCCGTCTTCCAGACACAGTCTAAGTGCTTCAGGTGTTGTCTCATTAATCCTCACAACAACCCTCCGAGGTGAGGCATTAGGCGCTAGGCTGGCTGTACAGATCGAGAAGTCGGTTCCAGAAGGTTACCAGTCTGGCTCAAGGTCATGCAGCTCTTGAGGGTGAACCTGGGAGTCAAGGTCACATCATCTGGCTCCCGAGTTCACAGTTTTCACCACTGTGCTTCACTGCCCTTCAGTCAGGAGCTGCGGGCAGGGGAGAGGAGACTCATACAGGAGCAGCTCTGAGGGATTTGAGGGCCTGGCTGAGGGAGGTGAGGCAGGGAGAAATGATGCCGCGTTCAAAATATATAGGCCCTTTGAGATCCTATGTTAGGATGAGTGCAAAGAGGTGGTCCCTCTGTTTGTGGGGGTCCTTCGATGATGTGGTTTATGGCCTTGGCCTTTGGAGTTAACGGAGCCTGGGTTCAAAGCCCAGCCCCTTACTGGTTGTCTGCTGTTGAGCACATGACCTAACTACTCCTGTCCTGCGCCTCATTTAGAAAGCAGGCATGGCGACAGTACCAGCCTCCAAAGGTTACTGCGAGACTCCAGTGGAGGTTCAGTGCTGTCTGCTGTAATGGTTTCTTCAGAGGTTTGCAGGTGGCCTGGCATGCAGATAACCTTCTGTGGGTCAGCTGCTTCTTGTCCTCAGTCCTCTCTCTCCCTGTGCCCCCTGAGGACTGGCTCACTGTCAGGGCGCCATGCCTGTGCTGCTCACCCAGGCATTGCTGAACTCCGGGAAGAAAGAGTGTGATTGATTTGCTTTGCATTGACTATGTGTGATGAAAAGTTGTCTCCCCCCCCGCCCCCCTCCTTTCCTTCTTTAGTCTTGGGAATTATATTCTTCTTAGAGTTTTGTTAATGGAAAGCACTGAACCAAATTCCCTCAAATCGAATTTGACTGCTTGAATTGTCAGCTCTCTATCTGTAACCGCCCCCACCCGCACCCCTCTGCCCTCAACCTTATCCACCCCCCGGGCAGCAGCCTCCACATCTCTACTGCCAGTCATTCATGGGTTTCCCACCTGCGCGGATGAGGGGTGGCAATGTGGCGGGAGGTGGGTGACGGGCCTGGACTTAGAGCTGGCCTGCAGCTCCTGCACCTGCTGGTCAACCCCTGTGCCACGACACAGCAAGCGCACATGCTTGTCGTGCCAGGAGGAGCAGCTGGGGCTGTGGAGGGACAACCAGACCAAGACACAGAGGGATCAGGATGGAGTCCTGTCTCCAGTGCTTCACAACTGTGTGCCCTTGGAGCGGTCACTTCAGCTCTTGGAATCTCCACATCCCTGTTTGCTAACGGGGAAGGTACCAAGTAAAGTGGCTCAGGTGATGGAGATGGTGGCTGGGGCGTGACCCATGCAAAACCCCAGGACCTGGGTTTGTGACCCAGGGCTGGGTTGAAAAAACAATGAATGAATGAATACAAAATTAATACTTCTTCCTCCTCTCTCTCCCTTTCTGCCTGCCTGCTTTCATTCCTGCCTGCCTGCCTGCCTTCCTCTTAAACAAAAGCAAAAACAAAAGCTAAGTGATCTCTGCCTTCCGTAAGATGTAAGACTTCACGGACATGTGTTCATTCATTCTTGGCAGTACCTATCCCTTTATGGACTGTGCTGTGTAGTGGTGCTTATGACTGAATAGGGTTCCCTGCCGCCAAAGAGTATTGTTTCTAAAAGGATGATAGATAATAAATAGGTGACTTTAAAGCCACTCAAAATGCTGTTGGTAGAGAGAAAATGACCCAGATCCTGGGGTCAGGCAGGCAGGAATTTCTGTTTCAGCAGCGCACATGCTCATTTGATGGCCACTAGGGCCCTTCGTTTCTCCCAAACTGAACGGGGTCAGACCCTTTTGGCAGGGTTATTGCCAGGATTAGAAAGATTGTGTTTACTGCTCACTGAGCAGTGCCTGGCCCCTAAAAAGCACACAATAAATGGTAGCTATTATTATTAATAATGATAATATTAATAATGGATGGGAAAATGCTTTCTAATCTGCAAAACTCTGCACAAACATAATGAATCATTATAATCATGTTACAGAGAGATTCATTTCCCAGGAGATTCCATCAGCTATCAGGATCACTGGTGCCTAGAAAAATAAAATAATATTATTAACAACAAGAAAAAGAACTCTGTTTGAGTAGCACTCGTCCAAAGAGTCTAACAAATAGTCACGGCAGGAAAGAACACGTAGAGAATTGATTAATCCGGACTCGCCTGTACTTTTTGTTGGCAAGTATCATCCTGTGTGTGTGTTGTAGGAGTTTCTGTCTTCTTAAACAGCACTTTACTTCCCTCTAAGTAAATGATGATTTATATAAACTTGCTCCATTTTACTTGACCTAAGTTCAGGCAAGGCTAGTTTGTGCTGACACCCGCAATCAAAGTTCAGGGCCTTTCTTAAGCCTACAAATGATTATTCTTCCCACTGCGCTAAATGCACAGTAATCTTGGATACTGGGCCAACTGTGGCTTTGTGATAATGGGATTTTATATTTATAAACCAACATGTTAAAAGTGGGTGTTATTTTTACATGTCAGTTTTGCAGATCAGAACTCTTACACAGCACGTGACAATTGTTATTCCGTTCTGGGGGAAGCCAAAGCGCTTCTGTGGCGCGGTACAGAAATAGAACTCTTCACCCTTACCTTTCAGTGTGGGGCCACTGTCTCCCACCACCCCCTGTGCCCTTAACCCGGAGAGCATTTGAAACATGTGTCTATTACATACTTGGGGGCAATCATCATAAACTGATTGTACCCAAACACATGGGATTAGTTCTAAACATTTCAGGAGGTGGTCCAGCATCCGCGATGGGAAATTTATCTAAGATTCTCCTTCTGGCCATACTCAGAAGCCACACGGGGGTGTTTCCTGAGCATGTGAAAAGAGCTCATCAGTGAGTAGATTAACTACTGGTAGCAGGTGTTTGAAGGACCCTGATGACTCTTGTTTTTGTTGCAATGGGTGCCTTTGCCTTGCATGGAACGTGAGATTGCAGACCGCACGCTGGTGCGCGCGCACGTGCGTGTACACATCTGTGTGTACGGCTGCTTCCCAGAACCCCTGTTTGCTGCGAATTCTAGATCTCGCAAATCTATTCTTGTCAACTATTGTCCTTTTCCAAGATCGATGAGGAATGATTGTATAAATATTGCACTACTTTGTGAATCCCCGCTCCTCCCCCGCCCCTTGAGCCTGCCCACGTCCAAATCGTTAGCTGCACGAAGTCCATTTTTGATTCACCCTCACTTGTCCTGTGGTCAGGCGGAGACCTGAGATGGCTCTCCCAGTTTCCACCTGAGAAGCTGAAGAATGCCCAGTGGAGGTTGTTTGTTAAGAGAACACAGACTGCTCGCTGCGTAGGGCAATATTGCACAGACCTCATCACGTGGAAATGAGTTATTGCACAGAAGACTTGCAAATGGACTGGTGTCAAGTCTGCAATGCTAACCGAACCTAAAAATAACCGTGAATGAGCGCTGGCCACATTCTATATGTTAGAGGAACAAGAGCTGCCAGGATTTTAGAGATGCATGAAATAGGTAAACTCAGTCAAGTCCCATAATAAGTGCAGGTGTTTATAAAGTACTGGCTGTCGCCCAGGCACGGTGTTAGGCTCCGGGGATCAGCCGTGAGTAAGAGGACTTAGGAGCGTACCATCTGGTGTAAGAGTAGACACAGGGAAGTGAGTCATGTGCTCATGAGCACGGCCCTGTGAATGAACCTCTTTATAGCGTCTCTAAGAGGATGGGACGTGTCTAGAGAGATCGGATTTGAGCCTGAGGGGTGCTTGTGTTTTGCAGAAGATCTCGGTACTCATCTCCTAAGAGGCTCCGACTCTTGACTAGTCAGTAGGCTGCCTTTCCTGTCCCTTAATCTCTATGGCCCTCATGCTCTTCACCTGTGACATGGGCGACCCTTTTGCATCCAAAGCGCGGCTACAGGAGATGGCCAAGAGAAGTCTGCAAATCACATGACTCGTTTTGTATTGTGGTTTGCTTGTGTTGTTTGCTGTTGCTTTAAAAAAGTACATGAACTGGAGAGGTAGGGAGTCCGCCTGAGGCTGCGCCCCCATCCACTCTAATTAAAGAACTCACTGAGGAAGGCAAAGTGGATGCTATTTGTGGTTCCGAGCAGGTGTTCCCAGGGAGCTGGGGTGGCTGCTGCAGGACGGCGGAGGGGGCGGCTACGGCTGGGTGGGAGCCTCCGACACCCAGGCCGCACTCGGGAGGCTGGCTCTGGAATCTAGGAGACGCGGGGAAAAATGGGTCCACACATTACAAGAAGGGTCCTGTGCACCGGGTGGAGTCAGGCGAAGGAGAAGAATTCTTACGGAAAGTCATGGCTCAAGTGTGAAAATTCCTAAAGTTTGCTCCCAAGTCGACCATCGCTAGCTGGGTAAACTTGCAGTAAACATGTGGCCTCTTGGGCTTCAGTTTCCTCCTCTATTAACATGGGAATAACCATCTCTGCTGTTTCCCACACCCGGGCTAATAAAAACATTCACAGAGAGAAGAAAGGTGAAAGGGACCTGTCAGTTGGAAAGAACTGGCAGACACATTCTTTTTCTCACCTTTAGCATTAGCATTATCAGCAGGTGATCGACATTGTCAGATCATCACTGCAGGCGTTCCTGAGGCTTTGCATGGAGCTGTCTAGACTGAGCCCTGGAAGCCCTCTTCCTGGGACAGGGAACCTGTGCATGGATGAAATACACATGCAGGGAGCACCTTTCCTCGGTAAAGCACTGTGCTTGGTTTTGCAAGATCAATAAGACAAGGTCTTGGCCCTCAAGGAGTTTACAAGGGGGAAACGAGCGGAGGTCTGGGAGAACTGCAGAGGGGAGCTAAGTTATGTAATGTGTCAGGAGCACAGAATAGAGTTTTGTGTTCTCGTCACCATCTGCCAAGGTGAATCCGCTGCCTGGACAGAGCCAGCAGGGGCTCATGGAGCATTACCTGCACGTGGAAGGAAGGGGCAGGGCCTGTGCAGGCGACCTGTCAGGGCCCTTCCATGAGTCCATCCAGGCTGTCTCCATCCTTGCAAAGCTCAGTGTCCCACTTCGCCTCCTCATGGCCTCAGGGCATGGCAGGCTCTTCTGGGAGGATCTGTTGGCCAAACTTAATTTTGATTCCTCTCCTTTCTGGGTGCCTGCTAGGATGCCACTTCCTGATCTTATCTTTGAGTGGCTCGACTCATTAGGTTGTGAGGGGACATCGAGGCGACACTGAACACCTAGCTGTCAGGGGAAGACCCCAGAGCTCTCTTTGTCCCTCTCACCGGGACAGATCTCACGGTTGTAGGTCCCATCTTTCCCTGGGTCATGGAGGAACCATAATGGGCTCAGACTCCCTGCCAACTTGGCATGAATATGTGACATAAGTGAAACATACACCATTATCCTTTCCGCCTGGAGGTCTGGGGGTTGCTATGAAGTGCACTCTGACTGCTGTGGACTGTGCAGGAGCAATGCCATGACAGAGATGCCTGTTTTCTTATTGATTGTGCCTCTGATGGGGTCCCTGAGGATGCAATGTGGCGGCTCCTATTTCCTGATACACCTTGTAACCCAAGTTTGAGCCTAACTACTTCTGTAAATCTATGATGTTTTTCTTGGTCCTACTCATCAAGCCTTTTCTTTTTTTTTTTTTTTTTTTAATTTGAAGCTACCCAACCTTTGTTTTCCTGAGGCTTAAATGCCTCCTGTTTTGTAACCATATTTTATAGCCCATCCCCTTGTGGTACCTCATTAGCAGCATTTGGGAAAACTAAGTAAATCATGCCTGCCTTTTATTTGTACTTGATTAAACCTGTCAGGGAATTCAGGCAAGTTCGAAAGGCTCGTATTTTTATTTTTTTCTGCTCACAGAAGGCCCCACCTGGTGCATTTCTTATGTTAACCTCCCACCTGCCTAACCAGACAGGGAGTCTCTGCACTGACCCAGGACCCTGAGGCCCTCAGGACTACTTTTAGGCTGTGATATATGGATCCCCATTGGCTGGACATCTGGAGGGAGACATTAATCTGCTTGGTGATCTTAGACTATTTTTTTGGCTTTCTAAGTTATCAAAGGCTGGGCCCCATTAACTGACTTTTCTGAACATGTATGTAGGCCTACTTTCTAAGAGCACTATGGAGGCTTAAAGGGGAGGCAGCTGTGGGCCATGACCTCAGTCACATGGCTCACAGGTACTGGAGGTGAGTGGTAAGACGTAAGTTACTGTGAATTGAATCAGAAAGCAATAACTCTTAGGATTCATTACCAACTGTAATGCTACTGATGGATTTAATCCATGTTTAAGCAGGTACATATACAACAAAAACAGACTCCATTTTGTAGATGGTGCTGGAGAGAAAGCTGATCTTGCTCAATCCTTCTAGGTCTGTAGGCTGGAAAATAATTAAACTGACAAGATTAAATTTAATTAAATTGAATCAAAATTAAATTGAAAAGATAAACTTTAATGCTGTGTGCATGGGGTCCATAGACTATGAACATAGACACCTGGTCACTGAGTCAGGTTATATTGTTTTTTTAGAAAGGGGTCATAAAAGTCAAAAGGAAAAGGCAGAGCAAAAGAAACTTAGAAATTGAAAAGAAGGAATTTTGCAGGGTTATCTACCTCTGCATCAAAGCAGACCTTATAAGCACTCATCTGGGGTGATAAGTCTGTCTCTCACCTCTAGGACCAGTGCAGAGTGGATTCATTTCTTGTTTTTAGATAATTAAGCAAAACATTCTTGGATCTCCTCTGAATTTCCTTCCATTCAAAAGCATCAGCATACCCCTTAGGCATGTGCTGGGCAGCCTGTCTTTGGTCCTGATAATGGGGAGATTGAGATTCTGGAAAAAAAACAAAACATGTGCTTCACAGTCCTAGTGGGTTGGGGGGAAGGCGTATCCGTGACTGCACGTGACACTGCATTAAGTAAGGACTCGTGGCTGATGACACGCAGTCTCTCAGGTTGACTCAGGTGTGCCCTGGTGGCTCAGGCATGAAGTTTGCAGCCCCAGCGTGGTCTACGTGAAGCCCCGGGACCTAAGTTCACTATCTTGAATTGAGAGAGCAATGAATAATGAACATATAAAGATTTCTTCTTCCTCTCCCTTTCTTCCTGCCTTCCTGCGTATTTGCCTTCATTCCTGCCTGCTTCCTTCCTCTTTAAAAAAAAAAAAAATCAACCTAGCAGTCCCACATCTCCACGTGCTGTGTCCAGTCCTGTTAACAGAGTCCTGTCTGCTTTCCCCTCCTCCCCTTCTCCATATGCTCAGATCCTCCCCACGCTGGACAGGCCTGCTACTCAGGCCTTTTCTCAGGGCCTCAGAAATGGCCTCTCTGCTGCTGTCTTACACAGCACGTTCTGTGGGGCCTTAGACAACATGAGCGCCCTGCCCCAGATGGCAGTCCTTTGTGCCTCTGGTTGGGAAGAAAGCTCATCTTCCTCTACCTTTCTAGGTCTGTAGGCTGGAAAATAAGAAAATGGACACGAGAGGATTAGCAAGAGAAAAGACCCAACTTTCACCAAGGCCCAGACATGGAATCTGGATCCTATCATCTGTTCATTTCAGTGTGACTATTTCAGGTGTCTTCAAATGGGGAATTTTTGGAGGGAAAAAGACAGAAACAAAAGTTGTCATTAAAAGAAAGAAAAAAGAATTTTGGAGAGTTCATCTGCATATGTATGAAATCAAACCTGCAGTTCCTGGCTGGGGGTGGTAAGACCTTAAGGTGGTCTTCCTGCTCCGAACCCCTGCAGAGATGAACTGTTTTTAGGGAGGTAGACCATTAGGCAAAGCATCTTGTTTGGATGTCCTAACCCAAGATTTCTCTCAGCATAATCAGCATAATCAGCTCAGCATAATCAGCATTCGACTAGGGTATATTCTGGGGGAGCCTGTCTTTGGCCTAACCCTGGTTACTGCTGGAGTGCCCACAGTCATTCTACAATCTCCACGCCCCTCTCCCCATGAATGGGCTGTGACCTGCAGCAATGGTAAACACTTTTTTCCCTCTGCTTTGGCTTACTTAGAGAATGAGCCTAATGATGCTAATTTTGCAGGGCTGTTCAGACAAGGAAAGAAGATAACGTGTGTGAATTCATTGCTTTATTTCTGTCATATGCGTGTAACTCCGGGGAGTAGGCTAACAGATTCCTCAGGCACAAGCATGCTGTGGACCTTCCTTGGGGCAGGCAGCATATGACTCCCTTCTGGACTCACCTGCAGAGGAGACATCAGTAGCTGATGTAACGAGGGTGTGGCCAGTGTGGTCTGGCTTAGGGAACCAACCCGGGGTCACTGCAGACTAGCTTAGGGGGTGTGGGTCTCCTTGCAAAAGCAGGAGAGACTCCCACCCCAAATTCGGTTTAGGTGTGGAGACTGAGGACGCCATAGACATGAAGTGAATGCCACAAGGTTGATTATTCTCATAAGTGAAGTCTGTGGAGCAGGAGGGCAGGCCCTTGAACAGGTTCACAGTGAATGACAGGGCCAGCAAAGGAGATTTTTACTGGGACTCGAAGATGGGGGGAAAGTCCCCACCCACAGTTTGCATGGTTGACTCTCTGGCCACCATGGAAAAGAGGGAGCACCGCATCTTTCTTCCCAGTTTGTCCAGGTTGGCGCACAGAGGGAAGGGGGAAGGTGAGACATAGAAGCTGCCTGCTGTCAAACATCAAAAACGGGAGTCAGAAGCCCCCTCAAGGGCAAAGCTCTCACTGCCCTAAAGGAGCCAGAGAGTGAACAGAGATGGCAGGAAGACGGACCCTTTCATGGGGACTGGGCATAGGGGGTCACGCTCCATATCGAGCCTGCTGCTCACCGGGGAAGAAGAGAGGATGACAAATACCCTGACCTGTCTTTTTCCCCACTGCCCCCCACCTCCGGCCATGCGTCTTTGAGAGGAACCCACCTGACCGGCCTGTAAAGGTCAGCCAGCCTCCAGGGGTCAAGGGCACTGCAGACAGTGGTATGTGGCTGGGGCGAGCAAAGGGAGGAAACCAGCAGGGAGGGATCAAGCAGACCAGTGAGATCTTGAGTCTTCGCTGGTCATTTCTTGTGCACCTGTCTGGCACCAGGTGCCACGCTGTGTTGTTGCTGTGCAGTGTCTTTTCAAGCTTCCGCATGGCCTTCCGTAGGGCTGCTTTTTCCAGACGAGCACCCCGAGGCTCAGGCAGGTGCTCCTGTTTGCAGTTCAGATCTCAACGCGCTAAGTTCCAACTGGGTGGAGAGATTCCACTGACAGCTCAGGCCACTCACACATGGTCGCACTGTGATGTGATGGGAGAACCCACATACGATTCCACAAGTGTATCGTTCAATCGGCAGCAAAGGGGGCGATGGGAGGGGGATTATGAACCGCTAAGATGGGTCAGGGAGCAGTTCTGGATTGGTTGTGTTCAAGACCCAGACTTGCCTCGCAGTATCAGCCCTTCTGGGAGTGCAGCTTCTGCAGGCAGAGCCTCCAGCGGCAGATGCCAAAATCTAGAGAAGGCTGCAGAGACCTTATGGGCCTGAAGACCAAAGCATCTCCTTTTGACTTCCTTCTGCTCCCACCTTTATGCCGTGTCAAAGGGGTATTGTCAGAGCCCCTGTTAAGTTGTGGGGCTCAGCTTCTCTGCTCAGCTAGGCTGAGCCTGAATCTCTGAATCTCAGTGTCTTCATAATCAAGGGGTTACTTTTCCATTTAGATTGTTAGCCAGAGTCGTTCCATTTCAACTACATTCATTCCCTCGTAAGTCAAGATTATTAGAATATCAAAATAATAAAACATTAGGAGACTCTTAAAGATGGGTGGAGCTAAAATTACACCCAAACTCTAATGTCCACATGCTGTCCCTTGCTGAGTTGGGGGCATGAGGACCAGGACTCGTTCATGTGAGTTCTCGAGGACCCAGAGCCAAGAGCCAAGAGGGGTATTTGAGGTACAGTCAGTGGGAAATGGTGAATTTTTTCACCTTTTCACAATGCCCAGCTTCTTTAGAAACCTTTTTGTATTTTTCTACTTTTTTTTTTACGTCCCCCCCGCCCTTCCAGCCTGTCTGATACATTTTCCATGGGTTCTGTGTTTGAGCCAAATCCCCGATGGAGGTCACGGGAGTGGCAGTCCCCATTTATCTCCATCCTCCTGGGATGGAGAATTTATTTGTGATGTCAGGCTTGGGCAAGATTTAGAATAATTCAGGGATTTAAGTCCTGAGGATATGAGAAATAAATAATGTCACCCAGTCCACATAAAGGGACATAATATGGAAAGAGAAAAAAAGAGCTGATTCTATTAGAAGTGGAGAACAAGACCTGGAAAATGCTAGGTCATTCTGGAGCACAGCATTTTTCTCTCTATGAAACCTCTTTATTTTACCTGGGGGAAGAGGGAGGCTGGAATGGGGAGGGACTTGTCCATGGTCCTACCATTAGAACCAAGACTTGAAGTCAGGTTGGTTCTTGGTTCCAGTGTCCCCTGCACCACAGGATGTCAGTGAATGATGTGACCATGGGGACAGGAACGTCATCGAGTCCGGTTGTCTGAACCGCTCATGCAGCACTATGTGGGCATGTCTGTTGCTCAGCTCTCTGTCCGTTAGACTGGCAGCTCCTTGAGGCCAGGAGTTATGTCGTATTAATCTCCATATCTTCAGAGCACTTCCCCTTTCCTTTCTCTGGTATAGTTTCTACTCTTCTTTGCCTGGCTGTCTTCCGTCGGCCTTGAATTCCAGCATTACATAATACTTCAAGTGGGAGACTCTCTCTACAGCCAGGTTAGAGACCCCCTGTTGTATAAACCCATGTTCCCTGGATTCCTTCCTGATCTCCACATCGCACTTTGTTCTCCTCACCTTGTTCCATTGACTGTCTTACCCACTAGAAAATAAGCTCTGAGATCAGGGATAGTGGTTGGCTGTCTAGTTTACTCTTTGTTTTTTTCCCCAGTAAATATGTTTAGCATGGGGTCACACGGGCTCAATAAACATTTAACAGATACATGAAGGAATGAAATCAAGATGATCCGAACATCAGAGTATAATCTAAGGATCCCCGAATCCTGGACAGTTACTCGGATGCCCTGGGGGTCAAAGAATCATTAAGAGTTTCATCGATTTCTGCTACTTCATCTTAGCAACCAGTCAAAGCCAATAGATTTGCATCCACTTTCTCTTATTCCCAGGTTTTTTTTTTGTTTTTTTTTTTCTACTGAGAAACACTGCTGTCCATTGTTATTTCACTTCTTTTTAAAAATAGGAATATTGATTATTTCTTTGGTTCACAATGCTAGATTCCCTCTAGGATTCTGATACTGCATCTCAGTCTCTATTTCATACCACACCCACCAGCAGAGGTCTAGTGTCCCTGACCACCAGCTTTCCGCCTCATCCCCACTCCCCGCATAACTAGTCCTACGTCTGTTATTTTTATCAGAAATTGTTCGTTTGTTTCTCTTCATTATGTTCCACATATGAATGAAATCATCCTGTATTTATCTTTTTCTTTCTGACTTGTTTCACTCAACATGATCCTCCAGTTCCATCCAGATTGCTGCAAAGGGCACAGTTTCATCATTTTTAAATAGCAGCAAAGAATTCCATTAAGTAGATGTTATTTAACTTCTTAACTCTTGCCTCTATATTTTGCTTTTCATTAAGTTGTTCTTCGGTAATATAATCATAACATCTCTGCTTCATGACTTTCAGGGGAGCTGAGACTTTAAGATGCAAGCCCACTTACACAGTCACTCACACCCAGACAGAGTGTGTGGGTCAGAAACCTTGAGTTCTCTCCTTCCCCCTGTCTCTGAGAGCTCAGGATTTAGGCTCTTCTAGTTCATCTTCAACGTATATTGTTACCATTAGAGAACCTAGCCCCAATCTATCTTGTAGTACTGGAGGTTTCTGCTAAATATCCATATTGTAATTTCACAGATATTAAATATAAACCCATAATCTGCTGGCTGCTGACCCAAAGCTCTCAAACTCCAGACAAGGCCCATAGCTATTTTTTTTTTCTTTTTAAGAAATTTATTTTTTAATTATAGTAATTATTCTACATATTAAAATAATTTCCTATGTATAGATTCCCCATTTCTTATGTTTCAATATACCATGCCCTATACCAATCACCAGGTGTTTGCCCCCACTGTCCAGTGGGCTCCACCACCATTTGCCCCCACCTGCCCCATTCCCTGTTGGTCACCTCAGTTCTGTTGCAGATGTTTTAGGGTTGGTTATGTTTCACCTGTTCCTTTGTTTAGTCTAGTCACCTTCCACCTGTGAGTGAGGTCATCTGGTATCTGTCTTTCTTCTTTTAACTTGTTTCACTAAACATAATCCCCTCTGGTTCCATCCATGGTAATTCAAACGACAGGGTGTCATCTCTTCTGAGGGCTGTGTAGTGTTCCATTGTGTATGGACCACATCTTCCTCATTCATTCATCTGATGTTGGGCACTTAGGTAATTTTCAGTTCTTGGCTATTGTGAACAGGGCTGCAGTAAACATGGAGACACATACATCTCTGCAGATGGGAGCTTCTGTATCTTTTGGGAAGATGCCCAGAAGTGGAATGACGGGATCCTATGAGATTTCCAGCTTCAGTTTTTTTAAGACTCTCCAAACTGTTTTCCATAGGGGTTACACCAATTTGTACTCCCCCTAACCGTGAAAAAGTGTTTCCTTTTCTCCACATCCTCGCCAGCATTTGTTGTTTCCAGACTTTTGGATAATAGCCACTCTTTCAGGTATAAGTGATATCTCATTGTTGTTTTAATCTGCATTTCTGTGATTGCCAGCGAGTAGGAACATAATTTCATGTGCTTTTGGCCATCTGTATATCCTCTTTAGAAAAGTGTCTCTCTAATTCCTCCTCCCATTTCTTGATTGGATTGCCTGTTCTTCTGTTGTTGAGTTGTATATTTTACATATTAAGCCTTTGTAAGAATTATTGAATGCAGATATGTTTTCCCAGTTAGTAGATTTCCTTTTGGTTTTGGTGATGTTTTCTTTTGTTGTGAAGAAGATCCTTAGTTTGATGTAGTCCCAGTTGTTTATTTTTCTTTCATTTTCCCTTGATGGTGGAGTTGAGTCCCCAAAGGCTTCTCTACGACTCATGTCATGGAAAGTCTTTCCTATGTTGTCTACTAAGAACTTTATGGTTTCTGGTCTTATGTCCGACTCTCTAGACCATGTTGAGTTAATTTTTGTGAATGGTGTTAGAGAGTGGTCTAGCTGCATTCTTTTGCATGTGGCTGTCTAGTTTCCCCAACACCATTTGTTGAAAAGACTTTTCTTTTTCGATCAAATGCTTTTGGCTCCTTTGTCATAGATTAACTGACTATGTGCGAACGGGGTCAGTTTCTGGTGATTCAGTTCTATTCCACTGATCTGTCCCTCTGTTATTATTCCAGTACCATCCTGTTTTGATCACTACTGCTTTCTAATATAGTTCAAAGTTTGGAATTATAATCCCCTCCAGATTTGTTCTTTTTTCTAATGATTGCTTTGGTTATTCAGGATCTTTTGTTGTTCCATACAAATTTTAAGGGTTTTTTTCTGTTCTGTTTCCTGGAAATAAGCCCATGGGATTTTAATGGGGATTGCATTAAGCCTATATATTGCTTTGGGTAAGATGGCCATTTTAATGATATCGATTCTTCCCAGCCATGAGCAGTGGATGTCTTTCCATTTCTTTGTGTCTTCCTCTATTTCCTTTAAGAAGGACTTGTAGTTTTCATTGTATCTATCTTTTACTTCCTTTGTTAGGTATATGCCCAGGTATTTCATTTGTTTAGCTTCTATTTAAATGGTGTGATTTTCGTGATTTCATTTTCTTCCTGCATGTTGTGTATAAAAATGCAACAGATTTTTGCGCATTGATTGTAGCCTGAGGGGCCCATAGCTTTTAGGACCTATATGATTCAGTGATTGCTGGTAGAGTGCTGGTTAGGTCCGCTGCCTCTGGCTAAGCACAGTCCACATACATCCCAGGGACCCGGTTCCTGTCCTGGGTCTGGGGGACCACCAAGGGGAACACCGAATATAAAAATAAATTAACGTGCTTCTTCCTTCTCTCTCTTCTTACCTGTTTACGTAGCTGCTTTCATTTCTGCCTGTACCTTAAAAAACAACAAAAACAACAAAAAACTATATGATTTAGTGAAGTTAAGTGACCTCTGTAGTTTCAGACCAGTTGTTTACTTGTTATTTTGATAGCACTTACCCTACTATGATTAGAAGGTGCTTAATGGTATCTTTTAATTCATCATGGATTGACTAAACCCTTACCATGGGATACAATGAATATATCTCAAAGAGAGGTTTTTTGCTTTTCTTGAGTCAAAAAAAAAAGGCGGGGGGAGTATCAAGTTTGTGACTTTCCTTCCTATTGGAATGACTGCAGTAGTTATTCCTTGCATTCTTATTGCATATCTCTGCCTGTAATCACTTTTTAAAATATTTCTTGAATACTGAAGACAACTCAGTAAGGTTTAAGCATGTTCTTCCCATTTTAAAGATGGGAAAGCTCATAGGTATAATGGGATTGTCCAAGGACACAGCATTTGGAAGAGCTAGAGCTGGATCAAGAACCGTGGGGTCCAGAATACAAGATTGTTTTCCCATACTAACCAACATTCCTTCTGAGACTGTGTTTTGTGTTACACAGAAATAAGGGCTCTGAGAGACATCAAGGTCTGATGGGGCTTTACTCGTAGGCTAATTATAAGTGAGCCAGAGTCAAACCAAGCTCAATCCCCCATTCATAGATGATGATAGTGGACATTCTAGCAGGTACGTGGGAGGTGAGTGGGACTGGGTAGGTTCCTAGAGAAAGGTGGGAGTTACAAAGGAATGTGTTAAAAGGAGGAGGATTAGAAGAGGCATGTAGGCATGAGGAGCAGAGGAAAGAGATCTATCGGAAGAATTTGAGGGGATGCTATTGAACTGTTGGATGCAACTGGAGGACACTGCATTTTCCTAGTAACCCTGTGAGCTTTCATTTTCCTGCACTTGGGACTAGAAAACAGATGCTGAGAAAGTCACTTTCAGGCACTGCCTGCTGTAAATTACATGATAATTTCCACATTCCATCTCAGTGCCACTGGAGGCTGGGGTCCGCAAGTTTGTGATTAGAAGTGGTGCCTAGGGTGATGTAAAGACTGTTGCCCCCAGTTTAATGTTGGCCTCTTTCTCATTCAAATGATTTGAAAGGAAGTGGGATTTCTCATTGGCTGTCGTGCCTTGAAGCAAAGTTTGCAAGTCCGGGACTGAGGTATTAGTAAGTAGATTGTGCCGGGTGTTAGCCCCATCCCCACCCCGTACGGTCCTTGGCTTCAACCTGCATTGCTCCTGATGTGTTCTGTGGACCTGTGTGTGTAGGTACATGTGTGTGCGTGAGTGCGTGTGCATTCATGCACATGTGTGATGTGTGTGTTTTACCTAAACACATCTGCCCTCACCTTCTTCTGCAAATGCTTAGTAGTAATTCTGCCTGTACAGAAACTACGAAGCGTATCCTTGCTTTTGTCAAATTAGAAGTTTTCTTAAGTACCAAATGTGGCACATCTTCACTGTAATACAGATTTCGCTGTAAAGGGAACTGTGATAGGATCATCTGTAATATCCCATATGTTCAGTATTAAAAGGTCATTCAAATTCTTCAGATTTATAAGTGAAAGTATTTCTCCCTTTTCAGATAATGAAACTCAAGCCCAAGAGGGGAAGTGACTTGTGTTGCGTGGGTGACAAACATGTATTGCTGAATTGTCACTATCGTCAATATCTTCTCACTGAAGTTCACATATCCTGTTTATTCTTCAAGAGGTTTGGTACCCAAGCTTCTAAGTGGAATTTAATACCAGGAGATCCCATGCAACTAAGCCAGGAATGCAAGATTTGTAGATATTCACTCTTAAGAAGCAAAATTAAAGACTGTAGCTAGAATAGGCAAGATTGTGGTTGGGCATAAAAGACCTTCCTTCCTAACCAAAGATTAAATATTGATTCTAATCTCCAGGGTACCATTGGGCCCCAAGGACCCATAATATGTGTGATTTTTGAAATGGAGAAAAGTGATAAAGCTAAAAGTAACTTTAATTTAGTCTTCTCTGCTTGGTATCACCAAAGGGGAAATGCCCACATACACACAGGAAAATATTTCCAGTTCTCTTGGCAGTGCTATCTGTGACAGTCCTATGTGAGCATTCATTAGCGTAGAGCTGAAAACACTCCCCTAACTCCTTTAATCCTCATCAGCCCATTTTAGCCTCACATTTAATGGCCAAGATTGTATTTTGACAAAGTCAGCAGGCAGGACAGCTTCATGACTTTTGAGGATCTGGGCACCTTTACCTTTGTATACTCTTCATTCCTAAATGAAAAACATATTTTATTAATGTTACATACTTAAAAGTGTTTTCCAATTATATGTGTATGTAGATGATTATATTAATTGTATATTTGGATCAAACGTTTTTGTTTCTTATTAAAAATTTTTTAAACAATTTTATTGATCCTTAAAAGCACAGTGGACTCTGGACTCAATGCCTGATGGCAATTTAATTTACTGGAACATGTTTTATATTCAATTCTTTCTCTTTCCCCGGGTGATGGAGAGATCTTCTCTTTGCTTGCCTCCTTTTATTTGTGCACGAAATGCCCCTTTCATAGCACTTTTCCACATGCATCAACCTTCTTTGCCTGTTTGAAGCAACCGTATTTTGCAGGGTTAATTAACACTGGAAATCAGCTAGAGCAGACATGGTACTGCCCTTCTGTTCTAGAGTCCGTCTCAGCACGTGGCTTGAAAGGGAGTGAAGAGGCCACCTGTCTGCCTTGCTTTTGCTTCTCAGGTTCTCAGAGTGAAATCTACGGACCTTGGTCTTGTAACTGCCGGCCCCTGCCTTTGCAGAAAATGGATTCACCTTTCAGAACTACCATGGGTCTCATCATTTCTCAACCACATAGGTTCTACATGGTGACCCATTTGGAGAGCCTTGGCACATAGTCAGTATCCAAGAGATACATCTGTGTTGGCGCTAAACCAGCATCTTAGCCATGTAAAGCTCAAGGACCTGAGTTAGCAGTTAGGGCCAGGGTGAGCTACCAAAGACAAAAATACAAATAAAAGTGCTTCCCCCTCCCTCGCTCCCTCCCTCCGTCCCTCCCTTTATCTTCCCTTCCTACTCCCTTCCTTCCTTCCTTCCTTCCTTCCTTCCTTCCTTCCTTCCTTCCTTCCTTTCTTCCTTCCTTCTCGCTCTTTAAAAAATTTTTTAAAAGTATTTAGGGAAGTGTTTTTTTTTTAAAGTATTCAGATCTCTGTTGATCTCCTTTGGAAAATTTAACCCACCTCAGTAGTTTTTGATTTTGACTTTATGTTGGAGACTCTTGCTTTGGCTTACAGGATACTTAGAGAGTTAGGCAGTCTTGGAATTTTCATCAACTCTCACTTTCTATCTTCTAACTTTGAACAATTTTTTCTCTGCCAACCCTTTTTCTGCATTTATAAAATGGGATTCTAATGCTGAGTTCAGCTGGGCTTGGGTGAGGATTAAATGAGAATGCTTTACAATGCTTGGTGCCCATTTGCACACTGCAACTGTGTTTCCTTTACTCTTCTGTCCCTGCCATCACCCTCTTCTGCCCCCAGCACACGCTGCTCCCCTCCTTTGGGTTTTTCAGGGAAAGCATTTTTCACTGGCAGTGCTGTGAGTGGACAAGTATGTCATTCGCCACGTAACTGTAGCCTGCACCTGAGCTGCTTTTATGTCCCCCAGCCCGCCCCCCACAGCAGGACAACCTCTGCCTCCAGATTTCCAATTCTAGCTGCTCAGAGGTAGCCAGAGGGTGTTTGATTGCCCACAGACCCTGGCATTAAATCACAATCCAATCAACTCTCTTTCAGTAGAAGAATCCTCCTTAGATTGTAATCAGGGGCTATTCTGTGTCTCCCCAGCCAGAGGAGGGCTTGTTTTGCTTCTCTGCCCTGGCAGATTCTCAGCCTCTACTCTTGCTGTGCCTTTCCAGGGGGCCAGGCATCTGGTGTTGGAAGGCCTCTCATTCTGCGCTGCAGACCAGACTTTCTCCAAACTCTGTTGCCCATTTCTAGAAGTGGACTTGTGTCATGCAACCCAACATTACTGAGAGAATCCAGTCTTTTCTTACCTTCTTTGCTAAGAATGCTTGAAAATTAGCTGGTAAATGAAAATAATTGTCATCATACTCATGAGAATTATTTTTGTCTGTGTGTGCAGTGACTTCCTCATTCTGAAACTCTTGGGCAAGGTGCTGACTCATTACCTTGAAGAGGTGGAGTGATTCATGAGCATTTCTGAAGTTCATTCATTCATTCAACAAACTCTGAATTTGCAAGCCACTCATTCAGTGACAGGCACAGTCCTAGACCCTGGCGATAAAAAGAAATACAAATAATTATCACAATACAAATACAAATAATTATTGCAAATAATTATCAAGCATCTACCTCAGAGGGACAGAGAAATATGTTTATAAATATGTGCTGGCATCTTCTGATATGGCAGGAACGCTAGATAATAGCTAGGAGTAAAAAAAATGAGTACAAGACAAGAAGCTTAAGTCTAAAGGAAGAGATCAAAATTAAATACATTCTGAAATAATTATTTAGACACATTTTTAGTAAAAGCCTTGAAGGGAAAAGCATCATGTGTTTTGAGGACTTATAACTGGGGCATGTATTTTAGGCCGGGAAATCAGGGAAGGCTCCCCAAGAGGTGGAGTTTGAGCAAGCTGGGGAGTGAGCTCAGCAGGAGAGGAGAGACGGAAGGTATATGGCAGGGGGATCTCTAGGTATTTTAGAAGCAGGAGAAGACCTTGTGGCTGGAGGGAGGGAAGGAGGGCTGGTGGGGCCTGAAGAGGTTGCCTGGGGCCAGATCCCGCAAGCTGTGGTGGGGAGGAGTAAGACCCACCCTGGAGCACCCACGAAGTCCAGAGGAGAGAGATCAGGAACAGGACAAGGATAAAAGCTGTGCTAGGTATTCAAAGCATGTGTGAACAAAGCATAACTCTCTTTTCTTGGCTCAAGAAAGTATTCATGGGGTGGGGCGAGGGAAGGGGCTAGTCCAGTGTGGGAAGAGGCGAAGGCTTTGGCCTAGCAGCTCTCCTAAGAGGTGAGAAACCTTCGACTCCCAGGGAATAGTTTACAGAAAATCTGTGGTGAGAAATGGCCGTGCCTCTGGGGGCTGGCACATGGCATGAACGGGGAGCCCTTGGGAGCAGTGAGAAAGGGGGCCGGGGGCAGGCAGGAGCCACGACGGGGTGGGGACCCTGTGCGCCTGTGCTCTGGGTGGTGACTTTTAATGCTTTTCTAGCTTTTAATGTGTTTTTTTAATCAGCTTTAGGTCCACAGCACAAATGAGCAGAACACAGAGTTCCTATACCCACTCCTCTCCCTCAGCCTCACGGTCAGCGTTTCCACAGGACGGGAGGGCCATCTGCTCTGGCGAACTGACACTGACATGTCATCACCAACGTCCGGAGTTAGCACTGGGCTTGCCCTGGAGCCGTGTGCTCTGTGGGTTCTGAAAACTGTACATGTGCCTCCACTAGTGTTCAAACAGAATCATTTCTCTGTGTTAAAGATCCCGTGTTGGTGCATCCCTGGGACTCGGTGGTTAAAGCGCAGGCCATGCCAAACCCATGGCCCTGGCTTCATGACTTGCGACCAAGAGATGGAGAAAGAGCCTCTGTCTTGCTCAGTTATTGCTTCCTTCTCCCTAACCCTGACCACTGCTTTTTTCACTGTTTCCAGAATTTTGCTTTTTTCCAAATGTCACGCAGTTGGAATCATATAGTCAGTAGCCTCTTCAGATTGGCTTCTTTCACTTACTATGTGAATTTTCCCGTTTAATGAACTTTTCAGAAAGCGGGGGACATGGTCAGGTCTGCTGTTATCAAGGCTCCTCCTCTTGACTGGATGGGTGGGTAGAAGTGAGTCACCATCAGGGTGACAAGTTGGAGGCTGTGCTCGTCACCTCCGAGGCTTTATCCCACCACATTCTGATGCTGAAAGGCTTTTTTTTTTTTTTTTTTTTTTTTAAATCTTTTCAGTTACTAGAACATCATCATTTTGTTAGGATAACTTCTTCGGCATCTGTGTGTCCCCACTTCAGTGTGACATGTGCTGTCCAACATGTGGCTATTGCTTAAACTAAATTAGTTGAACTTTGAGTGACTTCGCCACACGTGACGCGCTCCGCAGCCATCTGTGGCCGGTGCCACCATGTCGTATGGAGCAGATGTGGAAGGTTTGCATCGTGGTAGAAAGTTCTGGATAGCACTCGGCTACATCTCTGCTAGACCAGCTCTGCAGTCAGAGAGAGGTTTCAAAATGCTATCAAAGCACTTATTAGTGATGCGGTTTTTATTGTGATAAAAAGTTGCCATTTGAACTGTTTTTTCAGTGTACAATTCAGTGGCATTAATTACATTGACAGTGTTGTGCTACCATCATCTATTAATTACTTTCTATTTCCAGAGCCTTTCATCGTCCCCACAGACGCTCTGTACCCATTCAGCAAAACTCCCCCGATGAGAGAGAGACACGCACACACACACACACACACACACACACACACGGACACACACAGACACACGCAGACACACAGGACCCCCACATACACAGACACACGCAGACACACAGGACCCCCACATACACAGACACACACAGACACACACAGGCATAGACACAGAGACCCAGACACACACTTACAGACACCACACAGACACACAGACCTCAAACAATCCTTGGCATCCTCAGTCTACTTTCTGTCCCTGTTCTGGAGATTCTACGTAAGTGGAATCATTTGATGTCTGTCCTTTCGTGACTGGCCTGTTTAGTGTGGCGTGCCTGCACACTGCACCCAGACTGTGGCAGGTCCCAGAACTTACTTCCCTTTTACGGCAGGACAGTATTCCATTGTGGGGCTGTGGCGCATTCTGTTCACCCATTCACCTGTTGATGGACATTTGAATTGTTTCCACCGTTTGGCTTGCGGATGTGAGCTCCATTTCAAGAAAAGGGGTCTCTTTGTCCTTAAGTCTTAGGATGATCACGAGGATTAGAACCCACACCAAAGAGCAAGCACTTTGGGATGACGCTTCCCGATGACTTGCTTCTTCTCCTCCCTCTCCCCACTGACCCTGAGCACTTGTCTGCCACCCTGGGCACCGGCATCCCTGTTTGCCAGTTGTTGATTCTCCCTGGGCCCAGTAGCTCAGCTCTGATTCTTGGACTGTGACATGTGAAGAGAATGTTTCAGTTGACCTCGGCGTATTGAATATGTGGGAGGTTTCAGCTTGGGGGAGATAATTCCCCTCTAGCATCACAAGTCCGGGATGCAGATGACGGCCCCTGTTCCTCATTAAACTAATCATTCCTCTCCGGGGAAGTGCCAGCGAAAATCAGCACTTGACATTTAAAGGTAGATGAAGTCATAAGGAGATTATGACTTGGCCTTGAATAGCGTTTCTCAGGCCAGATTAGAAATGTAGAGACGAGAGTTGTTGTTTTCCAGGGTCAGATCCCACGTTCTATCCCATCGAAGGGCACAGACTGTGTTCCAGCTACCTGTCTCATGGAGGTTCATTGAGAAAACCAGGTTTTCTCCTCCAAATGGACTCGAGTGATAGGAAATTCTCACAGCAAATCAATTAAAAAGTTATTAAGCATTGTCGAGCTCAGGCGACTTTTTCTTATATCCTAGAGGCTTAGACAATGAGAACATTTAATTATCTCATGTGGCAGAAAGTTTGGAGAGAATGGACTTGGTATCCCAGCAGGCAGAGCTCGGGGTTATTCTCTGTCTGCTTGTCTGAGTCTTTGGGGTTTAAGGTGGGTGAATACTGCACCCCAAGATTCACGAAGTAGCATAGCATCCAAAGCACCGCCTTCCTGTATCTTAGCAGTTGTCAAAAACTGGTCAAGTTGTTACAGAATCCTTCAGGCTGGGTTTGTCTATGGCTTTGTCTGCTTACACTGAGTTACCTGGGCCTGGCATGCCGTTGCCCTCATCCATCAGTCTGGTGCCCACCTGCCGCTGACCCTGAGCACTTGGTGACGATGGTGTCCGCCTGGTTTCTACTTCCTGCCTTTACTCTTTACTCTGTCCACAAGAGGACCATCATCCAGTCCAGTTGACGCTAAAGCAGAAGGAACTTTAGCTCCTCCTTCTGGAGGGAGGAGTACTTTCTAGCGCCTTCCTGGCCCCAGGAGAGTCAGAGCAATTGGCTCCAGCACTTCTGAAGGGAGGGAGTTCGTTTGTCTGCTCTTCCCCCAGGAAACCCCCAAAGCGAGGGGCCACATCTCTGCCCTTGGAGACCTCTCCTTGGGAAGAACTGTTGGGGAGGGGCGGGGAGAGGACAGAGCTGAGTCTTTCTCTCTGGTCAGAGCCATCAATGCTGGAGCTTGCCGTTGGGTTTGAGGACAGAAGAGAAAATCCTTTCTGACCCAGGTCCCGGATGATCAATGGGCTTCCCGCATGCTTCACCGCCCCCGCCCATCTCTCACGATGGCACCAGTTGCCATGCGATAAATCCATGCAGAGACAACTCAATAGTTTTGACTTTCGTCCACCTTTTCCAGTGATTCTTTTCCAAGTTAATGGGGCAGAGGGAGGGGGAGGGCCGCGATTAGCGGCTAGGCACACTTTATGTTGGGGCCTGAGACAGATGCCTCTGCACTGATAGGGTCATAAAACACGAATTAAGAGATCAGTCATTAATGAAATACGCCAACCTCATCTGAGAGCAGTGAAGCCCTTGGCTTTACACAAAGTGTGTGGCGCTTGCAAGCTGAAACTTGACTGTCTTCTTTCCTTGCCTCTCTTTTTTCCCCCCCAGTCAAGGAAAACTAGAACAATCAAAATCAGAAGTGTTCAGGTGCCATTCTCGAATCAGCGTGAATAGCTACCTACACCTGAGCAGGTACATATCCAGACAGAGGATGTGCAGTGCCAGCCGCCCTACCCAGTGAATAGGCTCTGAGCAGCTTTGCAGTAAATCGAAACACTTAGTTTACTGAAACATTTCTTAAACAGATTTGACCATAGAAGACCCAGCTTCCTACTGTCTGACTCGTAGAGGGTTCCACCAAACACAGTTCGAGAGCCAGCATGTCCCTGTCACTCTTGTCACCTTCCATAGCCTGTCTGTGCAGACGAGAAATAGCAACGCGCGGCTTTCAGAAGGAGGTACAGCCCATCGCCGCTGTTTTATTTTTGTCTGTAGTTGTCTGGCTTCTTTCATCAGTGTGGTAGATTCCAGAAAATTGCCTTGAATCCCTGCTCCATGTTGCCTTTGACTTAATTGCTTAATCCTCCCGCCCTGGGAGCAGGTTTGACCTGAACTCCCAGGCTGAGCAGGCCTGCCCAATTACCTAACTATTTACTTATAAATAGATTACGCTCCTCTGATTTGAAGGTTGGCGCAGTGTTGGTTAAAAACATTAAAAATAATGAGAATGTAAGTTATGTGTAATCTTCTGATCTGGTAATGGATTCTCTGATTAGCATTTTTTTTGTTTCCTCTAGATTGCAGCTAAGCGGCATACACAGGGCTTTGGAATCTAAATGCATACACCGTTTTTGTCTTTAGAAAGCTGGGCATGTCACACCTAGGTCCCTGGGACTTTACTGTCCTTTTGCACTTCTGCTTTACCCAAGAGGCAAGAGATTAAGACATCTTTTTGTTTCCTTTTAGCAATTTATACTTTCTCTGTCCTTGAGAGCCTTATTCTGTCTTCATGTGGCTAGAGGCACCATCTTCTTGCTTTTTATTCATTACTTCTTATTTCCAGAAACACATACATTTGTATGTGTATGTGTATGTATGACAGAGTGGAGTGTAAGTGGGAAAAAGGAATTGCACTAGATGAAGCAGTAGACCTTACTGACTAGCTGTGTGATTTTGAGCAAATGGTTAACCTCTCTGAACTTGGCTTTCTCATTGATGCAGTGGGACTGATGAGAGGATCCACACATAGGGTTTTGTGAGAATTAAGGGCCTGCCTAGCCTATAGCATGTCTGTGAAAGCTAACTCTTGAAACAGGGACAATCTCCCAGGATGGTGGTGAAGTGAATGAGATACGAGAAAATCCTTTCATCATTGCTGAGAGCCAACTACAGGTGAGCTATCAGTGTAACGATTTTATGTAGCCATTCCTGAAATGTTTTACTAAAAAGCCTCACCTTTCAAGATACGGCATATATACATAAGGGGCTACTGCTCAGCTATCAAAAAGATGAAATCTGCTGTTACAGCAACATGGGTGGACCTAGTAGGCTTAGTGAGATAAGCCAGAAGGAGAAAGACCAACACTGTATAATTTCACTCATATGTAGTACAGAGAGAAACCAAGGAAATGCATGATCTAAATCAAACAAAAATAGACTTTCAGTCAATAAAAGCAAATTAGTGTTTGCAGGAAAGGAAGGGGGAGAGGGAGGGGGCAAATTGGGTCATTTGTGTAGTGAAGGAAGAACTAAAATGGTGGTAGTGACCTCAGTGTATTATATGAGACATTGATTTACAATGATGCACATCTTAATATGCATTTGTGCGATGCTCCTTCACTGCAATTAATTGCACACACACACACACACACACACTCCCCCACCCTCCCCTTCATAAACCTGCAAAGTCACCCTACTAGTGCTTCCTGCTGACCTTGATTGTTTTGGAGAAATGTTGCAGACATCTTCTTGACTTCACTTCTGTTATACCATCATCAATTTCCACTCCAGATTCTCTCCTTTCATGTCCACGGGAGCCACGTCGATCAGGACATCCTGCTCAGGTGGCACGCCTCACGTGCTGGATTTCCTTCCGGTTGAAGCTTGACGGTAGACCAGTAGCTCCGACCGCGTAGTGAGAATTATTGCTGACGCTCGTCAGTGACTCCACATTTCATTTTCTTCAAGAGTCATGGGGAATGCTCATGCATTGAACACAGTACACAGCTCATCAGCAGTCTTTCAGCTCTTCATAGCTGTCCCTGTTTAATTTTCATAACAACCTTAAACATGCAGGTGAGAGTGTTCCCATTTTACAAGCAGTGACATTAAACTCAGAGAAATGAAGTCAAAGGGTCAAGGTTGGCGGTGAAAGGATTTGAACCCAAGTCTGTGTGATATCAATACCCATGGACTGGGCATGTCCCCTCGAGAATATAGAGGTGCTGAGGCAGATTCTTTCACATCACTGGCATGAGGAGATGGAGAAGAGTGTTGAAGGCACATATTTTAGTCTGTTACATGAGATGGCAGTGGTTTATATTTAATTTCTTATTTCTACCTAAGGAATTATTGGTGAATCTAACTTCTCTTCGTGGTTTTGTCTCAATTCTTGTATCTGCAAAATGAACGGATTGGGCAGCCTTCCTTCACTAAGGTACTAGGAGGCTAAAGAATGAGCCCAGGTGAGCCTGTTAGGAGTTGGGTGAGGACTATTTTTCTAAATAGGTGGTCAAGTTCAGGGTCTAATGGCTGTACAATTCTGAGTTCTATTTGAGTAACGAGTAAATCTATATTTGTCATACTGCTTCCAGTTTCCTCTGCCTTGATTTAATATCCGCTAATCCTTTGATAAGGCAATCCAAATTCTGGTGGAATAGCATGTTGTCCCGGAAAAAGAGCTAGTATATATGGCTTCAGTCATGGCCTGTGTAGCTTTGGGCAGTTTCATAGCATCTCTCAAATTATCCACAGGGCATTTGACAAGATGACATCTCGAGAAGGTCTGGTGTCATCATTCCTTCCCCTGCTCCCTATCCCTCAGTTTACTTAATGGAAAAATGATGATTAAAAAATAGGTGAGAAGGGGAGCGTAACACGGGAGAGGAAACTCAATGGAAAAAGAAGGTAGAAGAGATGAGAGAAAACTGTAGAACTGAGGATGTAGGTGATGGAGGCAGCAAGAGAAAGAGATGGGAGGAAGAGAGAAACTTGTTAAGAGATCAAAGAGAATGCGTTAAGAAAGCATTGCGCTTCTTGAAACAATCTTGGTTCTTGATTTTCATGTGGCTGTTTTCTTCTTTGTCACCTCCTCCAGTTGAAATGTCACCTCCTCTGAGAAGTCCTTCCTGACTGCCTTGTCTAAAGGACCCCTTGCATCCCGTTTGTGTCCTCCAGGGCACTGAACAGCTTTTGTCACCAGGCATTTGTTTTTATTTTGTTTTGTTCTGATTTGTGGTCAAGTGTTAACACTCCAGCTCTGCCCCAACCAGCTGGGTGACCTTCTCCTCCTTGCTCATTGAGATTTTTGTGAAGATTAAATGACTTCCAACATCTTAAACACTCAGAATTGTGCCCAGTTCATGGAGAGCTCTCCCGCCTCTACATTATATAACCTTCAGGACAAGGACGTTATCTGTTTATTCTCCACTGAATCCAGGACCTGGAATACATCTGACACACATTAGGTTCTCAACATAGGTGAGTTGCGCACATCAAAGAATAAAGTGAAAAAACAAAAACCAAGTTAAACAAAGGGCCGTCCAGACAAGCATGCGGGCTGAGGATTCTGTAGCTCCTGGGCTTGATTGGAGACCGTCACTTGCCGGGCTGCTTCGTGCTGTGACAAACTTCCAAGGAAAAACATACAGTGGCCTTTTTTTTTTGTGTGGAGGGACCCTCCTGGTTGGCGCCCTGGCTCCTTTAGAATTGTGGAGCTTCTCGTTGAGTTATAACCTATCCATGTGCCTAGGGGGGAAATAAGCCGCCCACCCCTTGAACAGGCTGCTACCCTCATTCTAGAGAAAAGAAATAAATAGAATTAATTTATGTTTGGATGAAAAATACACCGGGGCCCTTAGGAGAAATGCGCTCTGGGAGGGCAGTGCTGGTATTAGCATTGCATTCAATACCTCCCCACACCAGACTGCCTCCCACTCCTCCCTCCTCCTGCCTCACCCTTTTCATTCCTCTTAGTTCTTGAGTTGAAGTCCCTGTTCATTCTTTCCTCCTTCCTTAGCTTTAGGCTCAGGGATGAAGAAATGAAAGCAAAATAAATCATCAAGGAATGGGGGGAGGATTGCAGAAAGGAAGCACAGCTTCCTAGCTAGACAGGGGGAGATGTTGGGTGTGAGTCTGTGTCACTCTGGGGGTGTGTGAGCATGGGTGTGTGCACACACATTAACACGGCCAGCACTGGGCACTGCTGTCGTCCTGCAGCATCCCGAGATCTGCCTCACATGCTGGTGATACTGAGCGTTATCCCAGCCCTTTTCTGTGGGCTGCTGGGGTCCTGAGGATGAATGAAGCTGGGTGGGGGAGTCAGGGCCTCTGGGGTGCCAGCTCATGACGGCTTCCTGAAGCTCCACACTGCTCCACTTTTATTGCTGGGCAATGCCACCCAGCTCCCCAACCTGCCTGCAGGGCTCATTTCCATGTGCAGAGCGCTTTCAAGTCTTAGTAGCTGTGCCACGGTGTAGGGTTTAATTTTCTCCTGTTGATGTTGCTTTTGGGGATGGGTATGTCCTCTGTGTGTTTGAGTGGATGCTTATGTGGTTTTGCCGGCTGCTGGTTTTAGTCACACTATGCCCGCGATCTCGCTCCCTGGCTCCCCGCACTCTCGCTTTCTGTATGTCTGTCTGCTAGAACTAATGATGAGGCCGCCTTGGGAGCTGCTTTTTCTGCTTTAGGAGCGCGTAGAGTCACAGCTAAGAGGGTGGTGTTTTCTGAGTAGTGCTAACCGTTCATGCCTCTTCCTTCCCTCTTCTCTCCGTCTCGTTTCTCCTTCCTTCTGACTCCTTGCTTTCCTTGAGATCGTCTCTCTTAAATTTCTCTATTTATGTTTTACTTGATCATTTATTGATTCATGGAACCAGGGGTTAGACTAGGTGTAGGAGGTACAAGAAGTGAGAAAGCAGCAGCTCAGTATTCAAGAAAGGTAAATTCAAAAAGGAAAGATGAAGCGTGTATAGAACTAATTGATGCAGGGTAGACTGAACTTGGGAGGAAGGTGGTGAGGAGGAAGGTAGACAGTGCGGCTGGTGAGCGCCTGGAGCCTGACTTGGGGTGGGATGGAGTGTTCCTTTCCCTCCTTGCTAGAGGAGTGGCCTTGGACATGTTATTTAGTCTCTCTAAGTCTCAGTATTCCCATCTGTAAATGGGGTGGAATGAATAGGATTGCCCTCTTAGGGTGTTTGAGAGTGATGTTATTCATTAAAAAATCAGCACAATGCCTGAGTCTTAGTGACGGCACAGACATTATCTGTCATTACCACTTGCCAATGACATCATGACTGTTTGGCTCATGTTTTCTGTGAATCTCTCCCAGGGCAAAGCGAATTCAGGCATTGGGGTGATCTGAGAAAGCTTCGTGGATGAGTTATTTTCAAACTGACTCTTAAGGGTGAGTAGGCTATGTACAAGTGACTTTGGAGTGGGAGCTGAGTGTCGTCCCAACAAAATGAACAGCACGACAGCAGCATGACAAAGGGGCCCTGGAGATTTCTCTGAATGTCTGTAATATCTGCAGGCTTTCCATGGGTGAGTGATCCCATGTACCTATCTGTGTCCTTCCAGTTTGCATTGTGACTATGAGAAAGGATCAACAGTGGGGTGGCTGACTAATCTCCCATCCTCCCTAAGATAATGACATCCTCATCCCTGGAACCTGTGAGTTTTACCTTTTTATGGAAGACAGGTGTTTGCAAATGTGATTCAGGCAGTTATCTTGCGATGGGCAGGTTATCCTGCATTGCTCAGGCCAGCCATCAGGATAACCACAAGCATCCCGCTGAGCAGAAGGAATTTGGCTTTAGACAGAAGAAGGAAGGGTAATCTGATCACAGAGGCGTCCATTGGAGTCCACCTCCATAGAGGGCAGTATGATCATGGAGTCATCCAGTGGAGTGAGGTGGCCCAAGCCAATGCATGCAGAACAGCCACCCAAAATTGGAAAAGGCAAAGTTTAATAGGTTCTCCCCTAAAACCCCCAGAGGGAGTGTGCCCCTTCTGAACCTCTGCTTTTGGCCCAGTGAAACTGTTGTTGAATTTTTGTCCTCCCAAGACGGGAAAAAGTAAATACATGTTGGTTGAAGCCACTGTGTCTATGGTGATTTGTGATGGTGGTCACAGGAAACAGATATAAACAGTATGATACCTGCTGGCATTTCCAGCCCAGCACAGGCATGGCCCTTAGTTGATCCCGTCCATTGGTGGGCATGGAATGACAGTGGATGGGACTCCTATCGGCTGCCTCTTGTTTCTTGAAGCATGGCTTCTCTTTAGTCTCTCCCTGCTGTGAGTGTTCCTTGGTGAGGGGCAGAGGAAGGTTGGAGGGAGGCAGACTGATCAGAAAGCAGCTTAGGATGCTTCTAGGCAGGAAAGAGCTGTCCAGCTCCCCACGCTCCTGAAATTCCCACGTGCTTCCCAACGTGGATCCCAGGGTCCCGGAATCACAGGTTTTCTCGCCGTGCTCCACGATGCTCTGGGGTCTCCAGAGGAGATTACTATAGTTGTTGAGGGGCCCAGGTGTCATTTCACTCTCATCTGTGACACATGTTCTATTTCTATTTTGCTAAGTTGCATGTCATGTCCACCCATCTCACCTTGTAGGTAAGGAGACAGGGAACCAGCCAGGGGAGAGGAGGGCATTGCCTTCCTTATAAATGAATGGCAGTTCTCAGAGTTCAACGTAGAGCCCTGGGCTCCCTCCTGGCACTGAAAACCCGGCTCTCTATCCACAGAATCACACGGTGGGGAGGGGTGTTCAGAGGTGGGACTCACTTAGCGACAGTCTCATGTACGGAGGACTTCTGCATGGCCTCGCAGGTTTGTTCTGGTCTTTGCCACATTCAGAAGGATTTTTGCCACAAATACGCATCATTTTAGTTTCATTGTTTACCTAATAAAACTGGCTTTCAGCAGGACTAGGTGACTTGCCAACTTTCTCGTAGCTTCCAGTGTCAGGAGGGGGACGCAGGCTCCTGCCCATCTGGCATGTTTGGTTATGTGTTTGTCTCTCTTTGAACCTGATTGTCCCCTTTATAGAACTGAAATGCCTGTACAAGAGAGGACCATTCAGGGACATGTGCTGTGTTAACGACAGTTAATGAAATGCTGTGTACTGCTTGGTAATATCAGAGAGGAAAGGGAGATACTGAACATTATCCCTTCAGCCATGGAGAGAGGCTGTTTAACCAGGTCTCCATCAAGCCCTCCTCCCGAAAATCGCCATGGCTATCACGGCAAACTTGGGTTCATATTTCGACTTGAGTCAAGCAGCTCATATATTCTTGTTTCCCTAAATGAAGGATGCACTCAAGCAATCGAAAACAACTTCTGGGACAATCTTGTTCCATTATGTCTAATGGAATTGTGTGTATGTGGCACTCAGTGTGTGCTGATATTTTGCAGAAACAAGACGGGATTTTCCCATTATTCTAAGGATGGATGAGACGTGAAATGAACTCCTCAGAGACCTCTCACATTGTCACAACAGCTAGGGAGTCCCATCAGAAGATTTGGGGGATGAAATGCAGATTTGGTGTCTGGTTTTGTCTCTTCTAGACTCTGTGCCTCCATTCACGGCTCGTAAATTGGGTGGCCCGAGGCCCACGTGAAAAGGCCGACACGAAGGGATCTGCCTTGTTCTTTAAGGAGATGCCGCTGCTGTTTGGAATTCAAAGAGCCTTCTCTGAATGTTGCATTATTTTTCTCCTGATTGTTTGAGATTCTACTTTTGCTGGTTTTTTTTCCCCTTCCTTTTTCTTCCTCTTTGTTTTTGTAACCTCCTGCTCACGAACAGAGAAGTTTCTGTCTCTAGCTCGGAGGCTGTGTCTGCCTCTGTCTCTCACCATCTGTCTGTGTGTCTCCGTCTCCTGTGTGTAAAAATGTTTTGGCAGATTGTTTCTATCTCCATGAATAAAGTGCCCACGACAGAGCGAAACGCAGCGACCAGGAAAGGAACTCTTTGATTCATGAAGATGCACTGTCTCTGGGGTCCATTTCTACCTGGGCTATTTCCTTCTTTCTTTCTGCCCTCACTTTTATTAAGTTGTTTTCTCCTCGGCCTGACGTGAGATTCCCTTGCTCAAGGACTTTACAGCACGAAGTCCCCCAACTCACCTCATGGCAGAGCCACAGTGTTTCTGGGAGATCATCCCAGCCTCTCTCTCTCTATCTGACCTTCAGCGAGGCTGGCCTTGGGTGTCCGGCAAAGGCTGCCCCGTGCTGGAATTTTGCACAAGCAGGTCCCCTCCCGAAATCCCCTCTGGGTTGTTGGAGTGTGAGGTTGTGTGCACCAACTCCGGAGGGTTAGTCTGTGGTCCAGCCTGGCCACCTTGCTGATGGGCAAGCCGAGGCCAAGGTCACAGGTAATAGCTGGCCGAACTGGGGACTCTTCTGGCCTCCTTGAGTCCACTTTCTACCTCATCACATAGACATAAGGGGTGGCAATGTCTTTTACAAACAGCAGCCTTGTTCCCTTATTGGCACTTGAACATTCATAGTAGAGCTTCTCTGCGTATGACTTCATTTGATCCCGGCGGCAGGACTCTGAGAGATAGGCAAAGCGGACTGTTAGCACCTCCTGTCCTAAGACCACATCAAGGGAGGGGCACAACTGGAATCTTCCACACTAGGCAGGATTGTGGGCTTCCGTTCCTGCTGTTGGGGTCCTCCCAGCCCACAGAGCTCAGCTTGGCAGACCAGTGATCAAGGGGTAAAGGACCCATCCTTTAGAGGGGGAGGAAAGAATTCAGCAGGACACAAAGGCCTTTTTCTTCTACCACCTGCACGTCCTGCTGGCCTGTTTCCTCCCCCACAGCCACACCTCCCTCTTCTCCAAGTCACTTTCTCTCACCACCACCACAGACTGGTGCTGGTGGGGGAGGGGGCGAGGTGTTTGTGGACTGTAGTCATTTGTTCTTCCCATCCGAAACCTCAGGTCCCATCTCCGTAAAATGCTATAGTATCATTTGGGGGCTGCTTTTGCGTGCTTTTTAATTTTTGGGTCAAAGAGAGTATTTTTGGGCTTAACAGATCAGTGCATTAAAATCCATAAATATTTGATCAGCACATGGTCCTGGGAGAGGCTCTTGCCAGAATAGCTGGTCGGGTGTGTGGCTTCTCCCCACCCCCACCCTTCTCCTTCCTTCACCTCCCGCCTCCCCTCACCCCCAACATGTGGGTAATCTATTTACTAATGAACTCAGTATTAATGTATCCATTTTTCTCTGTTAGTGTCAGATTTCATTAGATAACATGGGAGGCCTGACATTAATTGTATGAAAAAAATAGGTCTTAGGGAAGCTGTTGGATTTTTACTTCTTAACAGAGAGAAAGTTTCTCCAGGAAGAAGCATGGTGGTTTCCTGCTGGTCTGATGGCATTGGAGGTATGCGAGAAGTGGATTCTATACACACACACACACACACACGTCTATAAATACATACACAGTGTGTGTGCGTTGTGTGTGTGAGAGAGATCTCTGTGGTCCCTCTCGAGTGGTGAGGGCAGTGTGCCTCCTCCTGCCTCCACAGCCAGAGCCTGCACCCTTTCCATCCTCAGCCCAGATGTGCAGTGGCCTGACCAAAGAGCAGCCATTGTGAAGTTCAGCCCAATGTGAGTTCCTCTCCCACCCCTGCCCTTTAAAAGTTCTGTGGCCTGGAACAAAATCAGTTCCCTTCTCTGAACCTTGGTTCCCTCCTTGGAAAAGCAGGAAAAACTCATAGGAATTGTGAAGAAAAAATGGGGGATTTGACAATATTTTTGCCAGGCACTCAGAGAGGACCGAATCCTGCTGTGTCCATTACCTCTACCTCTCCCGAGGGACCCAAGGCCACCTACAGGGATGTGCTGCAGAACTTGAGGGAAGGCAGGGAGGAATCCGACAGCATGATCAGCTGCTCAGGTTGGGTCTCTTGGCCCCACCGTCACCTCCCAGCCAGTCTAGAGAGTGGAGTCGGATTCTCCTCGGGGTAGCTGTGAACTGGCCCATCCTTGTGCAAGGTCAGGAGAGGAAAGAAAGGGCGTTCCCAGGGGCAGGACAGCCTCTCGTTTCAGTGACTCAGCCTGAAGGTGAAGGAGCGCCAGTCACTTCTGTCAGTCTCATGAGCCTTGTGATGGAATGACAGCCTGAGAGCAAACTCCCCCGCTGTTTATGTCCTATGATTTAGTCATCTCATGGTTAAACCTAAGACAACAGCGCAGTGGACAGTGTCCAGTCTGCAGCTGGAAGACAGAGGGTGTCTGCTGTCACATGGTCTTCTCTGATCTCTCCTGGCCTTTCTCTGACCTTGCTCAGGCAGGGCCTTGATTTGCTGACGCTAATGTGTTATCACTTTCTTCTCCATCTCAGACTCTGTTGTGAATATCATTATTTTTCCAATTAGTTGCTAAGCCCCTGAGGGTAAGGACTGCCTTATGTGTGACCAGCACAGGAAAGGCCTTGTGAGGAAGTTTTGGGAAAGATTTGCAGATGAGTGGGTGGAAGAATGGATGGACAGATGAACAGATAGAGCCATGAGGTGTTCTTAGAGAAGGGGGCTGGCAGTTGCAGCTCTTGGGGGCTGGAGACTGACTGGGCATGTTGGATTTGGTCATTTAAAAGTTGGAGACATGCCTCCATTAAGGGCATGTTGAGCATGGGTCTGACATGGTGTTACATGTCCTAAAGGTTAATCGGGGTAGAAAATAATAATAAAATGTCGCATCTTTCATAGAGAGCCTCACTTTCCTATTTGCCAAATGGGAATTTTTCCTATTTCTCCTATTCTTTCTGTCTGTGAAGATTCTTGAGAAGTATTATGAGGCAGGCCCTGGTGGAGTAGCGGTTAGGTTAGTTGCCTCCAAAGGACACAGGCCACACATCCCTGGGTCCAAGTCCTGGGTCCAGGGGGCAAACAACCGGTGTGAACAACTAACATGGAAATAAAATAAAATGCTTTTTCCTCCTCTTTCTTTCAATGGTCTTCCTACTCACCTTCCTTCCTGCCTGCACCTTTCCTTTAAAAAAAGAGTACTATGAAATTTTAGATATTGTGACATTATAAATGATAGAGAAATCAATCTTCATCAGTTCCCTATTTGCTTTAATTGTTCATATGAGTAAGAATAGAGTTAGATGTGGATAAATCTATGGAATATGGATTTTCGGTAACGCTTCACTGCATGAAGGAAAATGAACCCATTTATTATGCCCATTGATAGACTGTCCGAGGTCACGGGCACCCTCTCAGCCCCCATCCCCATGTTTTGGATGTTAGGCTAGTCGTGTATGTGTGTTCTTGCTTTGCCCCTTGACTGTGAGCTCACTCAGTGTTTTCACTTAAAGCTCAGTCTCTACAGAGCTGTTTGCAGAGAAGTGCCCTCCCTCTTTTCCCTGAGATGCCTCATTACCTGACATTTCCGTCATTCAGAGGGAACCTCAGCAGTGACAAACACACGTTGGAGTTAAGCAAATATGCACATGCCATTGAAGAGCTGTTTCACCTCCAGAGTTACTGTCTCTCCCCAGTCCTTAGTCTCCTCATCTGAAAAATGGGTGTACTCCTTTCACTGCCTTGAGTTGTTAAGAGAATCAAAGGAATGAGTTCTTGGAAACCACCAGTGCGGTACCAGACAGGGTCACACATGGGGTCTCGTGCATCCTACGGTATGTATTAAAGAAATGAATGTGACCTCTCTTTTCATTACTCCTTGGTTGAACGTCGCAGCGATTTCTGTGAGAGTTCTAATGTACAGGGATTTTGTTCTCTGGAACCCAGAAGTCACAGGTCATTGCCTTGCAGCTAAAGAACTGTAATTCCTTGAATAAGTCATTGAACTTCTGTCTCCCTGCCCTCACTGGCCTCAGTAGGCCCATCAGTCAAATGGGAGCTTCTCGTTCCATGGAGCAGAGGTGCAGTAGAAATGTGTGTGACTCCTCAGATCCCTCACTTTAAATGTGGTTTGCATCTCTGTATTTTTAAAAGCCATCTTCATTAATTCGATGGTAGCATTACTTATTCTTATTTATGTATTTATTTATTTATTTTCCTCCTTTTTCCAAAAATAACATTACACGGCTTATTTATTCATACAGACTGTGACAGCCAGTGGATGTACAGCTAACAAAAGTTCTATCCTTTCGAGTGTGTATCTAATCTAATGGTATTGTTTCACATTTCCTTTTTCAACTCACTCTTTCTGGCAGAAATCTTCCCAATAGCTAAAGCTCCGAGGCCTGGGAGGGTGACATGACACATCCCCTCTGAGGGCACAGACACACAGGTCCCCTGTTGCTCCTGAGCCAAGGAATCAGTGTGGGGGACCCCTGAGGGTGGGGGTGGAGGCCTGGGGCGGGGCTTCAGCCAACAGCACCCTCGGTGAGGTCAGGCACAGAGTAAACATGAGATGTTGTTATTTACCAGATCAGAAGCCCGAGATGAACTTCCTTCTACAGGTAGCAGGACACAAGGACTAAAGCAAGATCCCATTTCTCCTCTGTGGAAAGCAGGGTAGCAGGTGCTCTTTGCTCAGAATTTCGGGACCCGAAGCTCTGACTTCCCCTTTTCACCTCTTCAAGAACTCTCTCTATTTCTGCTGAGCTCTCCCCAGCTGAATGTCAAGGAAACAAAGAGCAAATTAATCCAGGCATGAGGGGGGGGTGGAGGTTAATTTGTATAAAAGATGAGTGACATCTTACAAATGGATTAGTCCCCATGCAGTCTCTTGGGAACTGTTGATGCACACGCGCGCACACACACTCACACTCACCTGCGATGCGCCTCTTTCAGACTTTTATCATACCCCCGTGTCGCCTGTCTGAGTCCTTGTTTTATAGACAGACACAGAAAAGAGCAGACTAGGAAGATTCTGTGTGCCTGGTGGTCTTATTTTCCTCTCCTTCCTTTCTTTCCAGACCTCCTGCCTCCTTAAGCTGCCTACGCTGGCTGCCAATTTGTTCAGCGAAGCTGTCGTGTGTTGTTAATATCGTCAGGATTTATGAGCATTGCTCAATGTGTGCTTGGAATAATTTCTCTTTCTTTTCTTTTCCGGTTCTCTCCAAAGACCAGGCCAGAAGGCGAGAGCTGAGATTCCAGCTCTGGCTACACAGATACGGGTTCCAGACAATTCTCCGCTACATGTGTGTGATGTTGGGCAAGGCCCTTTCCCCCTTTCTTCTGAGTTCTCCCTCTGTCCTCTCAAATGGACTGCTCTTTAAGGGACCTCATGTCTTCAAAATGTTAGGACTTGGCTGAAGCAGGGGTTTCTCATTCAGTGAAAAGTATGGATGTGCATTCTCCTTGTTGAACCTCAGTTTCCCCGCCAGCAAAATATAAGTGGAGATGGAGTTAGAGACCTCTTAAAGGTTAAATTTAATAAGGAGATGAATGAAACGGCCTTTCTGTGATCTGGGTGGCAGTGCCAGCTCTTAGAGGTCAGTGTCACTAGAGACCCAGCTTGTCCCAAATACCCAGTTTTCATGCTTCAAGTGAATATTACCTATATGTGTATGTATATATGTATATGTGTATGTCTGTGCGTGTATGTATGCATATATATTAGAACACACACACATATGGCAGACAGTTAGACTGACCTTCCTAATGGGGTGCTGTATTATGTTCAAAACTATACCCCAAACTCAGGGTTTAAGGTGGAGATTAGAGATGGTAATTCAGAAAATACAGCAGTTTGTTTTTATTTTTTGGAGGGGTGGCATCAGTCCTTCATTTTTTAAAAACAAGTATCCATTTATTTATTAAAGGAAAGGTGCAGGCAGGAATGAAGGGCCAGCGGCAGGCAGGCAGGCAGGAGAGGAGGGAGAAACACTTTATTGTCTTCAGCTGTTCATGTTGACTATGACCCTGACCTAGAACCTGGGTCCCCAGGATACGTGTGGACTGTGCTCTCCTCTGAAGGCAGCTGACCAAATCGTTGCTCCACCAGGGCATGCCTGAAACAAATGTCTAGTCAGTGCCTACTAGACTTTAGAGACCTAGAAAGAGCTAATAAGATCTTTATGGAGCTTGGAGAAAAGCAGAAAATAAACAAGTAAATAAATACCTGAGTGGTGAAATTTAGGATAGCAGTAGTGGCTGAAGAAAACAAAACAGGGTAATGTAATGGAGTGCCTGGGCTGCGTGCTGGGGAGGGCAGTTGAGCTGAGACGAGAAAATGAGAAGATGAGCCAGGAAGGTCCATGGGAAAGCACCCCGAGGCGAGACCCTGGTGCGCAGGTGAAAACGGAATGCAGTGAGCAGGTCGTAGTGGCTGGAGCAGGCAGCTGAGGGAAAGCAGAATGAGGTGAAGGCAGAGTGGACTGGGCTTCCAGACCGGTCTCCTCCGGTCGGGGGAGGAACACAACCTCTCATGACCTCCAGGGGGCGAGCGAGGGTGCGTGTTGCAGGTAAAAAGACATGGCTGCCCACAGGCACCTGAAATTATGTTCCTACTCTCTGGCTCTCAGGGAAATGCAAATCAAAACACCAACGAGATATCACCTTACACCTGAAAGACTGGCTATTATCCAAAAGTCTGGAAACAACAAATGCTGGCGAAAAAGGAACCCTTTTGCACTGTTGGTAGGAGTGTAAATTGGTGCAACCTTTATGGAAAACAGTTTGGAGATGCCTCAAAAAGTTGAAGATGGTCCTGTCATTCACTTCTGTGCATTTACCCAAAAGGTCCAAAATCACTAATTCCTAGATAGGTGTGCACCCCCATGTTTGTCACAGCCTTATTCACAATAACTAAGAGCTGGAAACTGCCTGAGTGCTCAGTGTCAGAGGAATGGTCAAAGACACAACTGACTTCTCCCCTCAGAGGTAAATGGTTGGAAGCCTGGACTTGAAAGCAGATTTCTTAACCCCAGATGCTGTCCCCAACCCCACACTACTACCATGGGGAGCACCCACAGGGCAGTGGGAAGAGATCCTTTGCCTCATCCTCTCCCCATCTTTTATCCCTGGGGAGACAGGTGATGGGCAGTAAGGGATCTGTTGGGAAGTTTTCTGCAAACTGCCCCTTGTCCACACCTGTTTTACTGGCACACAACCACACCCCCTTTTAATATATTGTCTCTGGCTGCTTTCCCTCAACAATGGCCAAGTCCATTGCTAAGAGACCATATGGCATGCGAAGCCAAAGATCTTTCCCATCTGGCCCTTTACAGAGAAGTGTGTTGACCTCTGGTTTGGAATATGAGTTGCTGAGCAGAACCAGATTCTCAAGCCCCATCTTTCTGCATCAGGACATGAATCCGGGTGAAGATGAATGTGATATGGTGGGAGAAGAACACTGGGACCCTGCCTGGCACTAATATTAATTCACCATGTTACTCAAAGACCTTTATTCTCTCCTGTCTGCATTATCTTATGTTTCAGTTGAACACTAGGGGCAAGGTGGTTGGCTTCTAAACTGTCCTAGCAGCATTCCCAATTAAAGTTCTGTGCAAGCCCAGAATTTCTAAAATAGAAATTAACACCTGAATGAACCGAGCCCCGGTCACCCATGGTGATGAACCCTGAGCCTTTTCATGGGCATCTCTAGGGCGTGGCACTTTGGGGGACAATTTGAAAATCACAAGATCGTTTTAGGGTCTGTTCTGACTCTCACATTATGTTGATAATGAACACGGGTGGGTAACTCACATGGAGAAAATCCATTTGCTTCTCTGTAAATTAATTTTTCCTTTGGAACGAGAACACATGATTTGTTCTCTCTGGCCTTCCATTTCCTCTTTTATGAAATGAGGGCAGTCACCCACACCCCACAGAACCATCCTGAAAGTTCTGTGAGGTGCCAGGTGCCCGGGGCCAGGTGTCACGATGGGATAAATAGCAGTGGGCAGCCTTCCAGACAGGCATGGCTTCAGGCCCTAACGTAACAGCGAAACAGATGTATTGATATATAATTCATAGACCATTGAGCGCGCCCATTTAGAGTGTACAATTCAATGAATTTCAGTATATGCGCAGATACACGCAACCATCACCCGTCAATCACAGAACATTTCATTTCCTCCAAAGGAAACTCTCTCAGCAACCACTACTCTCCTTTCTGGACATTTGCTATAAAAGGAGTCACATCTAATGTGGTATTTTATGACTACCTGCTTTCAGTTAGCATGAGGTTTTCAGGGTTTGGCCACATTGTGTCCGTAATTCATCCCTTTTCGAGGCCGTCCAGTATTCCCACGTGTGGGTGTCTCCTCTTGCCTTGATGCTTCATCAGGTGATGGATGTGTGCGTAGCCTTTCGGCTGTTGTGAATCGTGGTTATAAACACACGTGTTCCGTTGTGTGTGAACAGGATCAGCTTTGGCTCAGGCAAGGAACTTGTAAGATGGGCGCCCCTCAAAATTATTCGGATAGATTTTGCTAAGGCGTCTAGAGCAGGCTTTTTCCAGTATGTGTCGCCTTGATACGTGGAGCTAAAGGCTCCTAGAGCCCTGCAGCTATTACTGTGCTTTCCACAGACACTTAGGGATGGAGTCATTCCCGGGACAGCCTTGTATCAGAAAGAAACTGTGCGGGGAGATGGCCAGAGGCAGGGTTTTTGTCATAGGATGTTATCCCCTCATGCACGGACCCCTTCTCCTCTCCGTGACGCCCCAGGCCCCGTTCTTATTCCTCAGTACAGATTGTAGTCTTTGGTCTGTTCCCGTCGACCTTAACAATTTACAGCCATGTGAGTTCTCTAGATATGTGTCTTTACGTTTGGCCTTCTCCCCGTCGTCTGTCTGATGTTGTGGTTACCATGATGACGATGATGATGACGATGATGATGATGATCGTCATCGCCCAGTCCATGAAGAGCAGCAGAGGGATGAGGGAATTCTTCTCCCCCACAAACTTAAGCCCCCTCAACCCTCATTTTCTCGTCTGTTAAGTAGGGAGCATCTATGTAAAAGAGCAATAAGAGGAAGCACTTAGCATAGTGCCTGACACAGAGGAGATAATAAGTAGTTACTTGCTGTTATGAGACAAAGCAGGTTCTCAAAAACAACAGCAAAGAAAAAAAAAAAAAAATCACTGTCTGCCTCCCCTTTTCCCCTTTTATGTGAGATTTAGAGGCTTCTGGATGGCAGACAGCTGCCCCCTCTTGGCCAGTGGGCCTTCCCTTTCTTAGTTAGAGGTTGTACCCCTTTCAGACAGAAGCTGAGGAGCCTGCCCAGTGACATTTGAAAGGAAATTAGCATCTCAGAAGACGAGTGAATCTTAAATGGAGCCTGAATGGAGGGTTGTTGAGGAGAGAGGGACTAGGTGGACAGAGGAAGGTAATGATCTTTCTGCTGCCTAACTTTAAAAGGGCAAAGCCACCCTTCTAAGTGTTTTTGTAGCAAAACCCAGAAATTCAACTTACAGACCTATTTTTTTTCCTTTCTATCTTTAATAGGTTTTGGTTTAATCTTTAGAAGTTCCAATAGGGAAGGAATATCAGGACTCTGTTGGTAGTTAAGAATATTCTAAGCATACCTACCATAGACCATGTGCTCGCTGCCCAGGATTCATTTATTCATCACTTCTTTATCTACCATTTACTAGGCGCCAATTTCTTTTCTTTTTTAAAGGAAAGGTGCAGGCAGAAATGAAAGCAAGTAGGAAAGCAGGCAAGAAGCGATAGGAGGAAGAAATATTTTTGCTTATTTTTATTCCAATCATGCATCTTGGTTGTTTTCCCCAGCCTTGGGATGCAAACAGTATTCCTGGATGCAAACAGGGTCCCTGGGTTATATGTGGTGTGTGCTAGGCCAGAGACGGCCGACCTAACTACTACTCCACCAGGGCATGCCCCAATTTCTTTTTACTGGTATTGGTGGGTAGATAAGTCAGTGAACAAGATAGACACAGGCTCTCCCCCTGCATTGCCCCGCTCCAGGGGAGAAGTTATCTCATTTAATCCTTGGAGCCTCATTTAATGGATGAGAACACTGAGGATCCTGAGTAAGTGGTAGAAACCCACTTCTTCTTATCTCTTGTCTCTCAATCCCTTGTGCTTTCTATCAAACCACACTGGGGGTAAACACAAGACACAGGAACGGAGGCTCCTGTCGTCAAGACACTGAGTTTCCACTCTCTAATTCCTTCTCTGTGTTAGCATTGATTCAGCCCTGAGTGACAGGAACCCCATCATTGCAGGGGCTTGCCCCAGAGATGTTTGTTTCTCCTGTTAGTGTTCCCTGCTATAGGACATTGTGTCTGGGACCTGGGGTCCTTTTATCTCGTCTCTCCCTTGTGCAAGGCTTGCATTCCCAAGTTCATCTCATGGGCAAATATGGCTACCCCAGCTCTGTCCCTTGTGTCCAAATTCTAGTCACGTGGAGGAGGAACATTCAGGAGAAGACCATGTCTCTTTCCCTTCAGGATTTTTCTGCAAATTGAACTAAGGTCCCTGTATATCCCCTTTTGCCAGGACTCACTTCCTGACCACAGCCCTCTCTACGGGAGGGTGGAATTACTGAATTAAACTTAGGGGATCCCGTCACTGCTGAAAAGGGGAGATTATATTTTCGATGGGGTGGGGTGGAGTTGGGAGGCTGAGCCATCTCTGCTGTGTCCTCTCTCCCCACATGCATTCATGGCACTGACACAGGGAGGGGTGAACACAGTTCTTTGGGCTGGAGGAGGGTTTCATGTCAAAGTCCAAGCTAAGGGCTGAAGTCAAGATGGGGGAACGTGAGCTGTTGGCTCTTTGGATGCCTGGAGTCCAGACTTTGTGCCTCTGTCTCCTCCCTTTGGTTCTCTGCTTCGGAATCACTGACCCTTCCTTGGGGAGTCCTCCAGGCACCGATACAGAGGGGCTCAGGTCAGAAGCTCTGTGCTGTTTCCCTCCATCCTTGTCATCTGGTTCTTTCTCGGGTGACCTCATTTCTTGCCATGTCAGTTGGGTTTCCTGAAGCCTCAGGCAGCGTGTGTCACGACCAGCTGGGCCTCTGGAGCACTTGAAAGCTCAGAATCCCTCCCTCCCGGAAGCTGGCTGGAGCCAGGGCATGACGGGAGAAGTCAGGCTCACTCGGGTCGTGTGCATCTCCTTCACGGACTCTGGCCACAGCACTTCTGTCCCTGGGTGTGGGAGCCCTTCAACCTGGAGAAGGGAGAGTCCTCAGCGGGGTGCCTGAGGGGAGGAGCCGGGGCCTGGAGGGGCAGAGAGCAGGCTTGGGTCCAGGTTCTGCCAGTTACTGGTGACCTTGGTTAAAGGACTTAGTCCCTTTGAGTCCCAGCTTGGAATAAGATTGATAATTGTTCACACTTTATGGGGCAGTTTGGGGATTCACAGAGAGAGTGTGAGAAATGCCTTGAGGCTCTCAGGACAGCCTGTGCTTAGGAAGGGCCCCATTAGTGTCTTAGCGTGGAGCCCCCTTCCTGGAGCTCAGTAAGCAGGGAATGGTAGCCATTAACCGACAGTCTCCTGGCTTTTCGGGCCCTGTGTTTATGGGTGACAGCTGAGCATGGCCACTTTATATGGGGTCCCGAGAACTGTCCCTTCTTGCCCAGTGCCCTGGGGCAGGAGGTGAATAGACTTCACCTTCTACCACATTCTCTTCCTTTCACCTTCATTTCATCCCCAACAGCAGGGTTCTTCTCCCCCTTTCTGGGTGGTACTCCTCTGGACCTTTCTTTAAAGCCTCATGCTAATTCCTCCCCTCCCATCAGTGACAGAACCCCTGAATTTGCGGTAAAGAATGAGGGACTTGAAAACAGAGCAGCCACTTTTTGCTCGGAGCTATGGCAATAGCTTGACGTGCCTGCCCTTATTTTTGGACCCACCATTCTGTAAGAGCAGTGGACTCAAGCATCTCTTCTGGCTGTAAGTCATCTCTGCTTTCCTGCCTGTCGCCACCGTTCCCTCACTTCCATGGTCCTCCATGTCATGGATGACCTCCAGCTTTCTAAGACCTTCTAGCCTGAAGTCACCTTTGTCTGCCCTTAGAGCATGAGCTCACCTTTCTGTTCGCTGAATTCCAGCACGTTAGACCTCTCCTGCCAAGTCCAAACTCCTCATGGGAACATCTTAGACTTCCAGGTACCTTCCCTTCCTTTTCATCTTCCACAGGACGTCTCATCATACAATCTGGAAAGGACCTGTCATTACTTTCTTCTTGCTGTAATGCAATGCTTAGCCCTTTATTCTGCCTCTCTGTCTGGGTCGCCCCATTCCCCAAGACAGGTGCTGCATAGTTTGAGAAGAACCCCAAGTTTCAGTCCTGAAAAAGCCTCAGCCTCTTTCTACGCCCATTTTCCTGGGGTGAAAAATGAGGCTGCTTAGTAATTTCTGCCATCCATGGGAGTGGTGAGGGATTAATTACCAGTCACCAGCAAAGTGCTTTTCCACGGTGGGCAGGACACTTAGAAAACACCGGTGAACTCAGTAATTATAATAATGCAAGTGATGGGAAGCAGTGGTGCCCATTTAGCCTGAGGTCTTTCCGGGGCAGGAAAAGTAAGAAGTGCTTCTGGAAGTTGGTAGAGCGCCAGCTCCAAGACTGAGCAGCCCCAGAGGTTCTCAGTCCGTTTCCCTCCCCTTCTTCTTGGTGCTCTGTCTGTCCGGTCTCAGAGATGCTTATCCTGCGCGTTCTTCACTGTCTCCCTCCACCCTGTCTCCCCTTCTGATACGCGGTCAATTTCATCTGACCTTTGGGACGTGGAGCCTGGGGACTAGCCCAAGATCCTTGATCTTGCAGTGTCAAAACTGCCCCTCAAACAGGGAAAGGGAGCTGGTCAAGGTTTTATACCAATAACGAGGACTCAGCGATTGAAACCTAGAATCCCGATCTGAGACTCTAAGATAGTTTATCCCAACATGTGTCTTCTCTCTCAGCCACTCCTCTAGCTCTGCTGGAGTTACCCAGTTTATTGTTTGTAAGTATGACTGGGTCTGCTTGCTCAGTTAGCAAACATTTTCCGATATGCCAGGTGCTGTGCTTGGCTCTTAAAGAGGCCAAAACTCTGGTCTCCGGGGTGATTGGTACATACCTGGTGTATGCTGATTGCTTTCTTCATCATTGGGTCCCCAGCTCTTAGCCTCATGCCTGCAACCTGAGAGTTGTTCCACAAATGTTTGCTGAAGGAGGAGAAGTAGGCCCATAGCAACCTCCTAAGGGGCTTCTAAGCCTTTCTTGTTTTTTCAATCCTCCAGCTCAGTATAGTCATACCTCCAGGTGACTGGCCTCCAGACGCAACACCAAGAGTGTCAACACCTTCATGTGTTTGCTCACAAACTTGCCACTTCTCAGATGGGGGCTCAGTTTCCCTCTTGAGTCCTACTTCCTGTGGTTGCCATCTTGAATATGCACTCAAGTTAAAATGTCTTCCTCTTCCCAGCTGCCTCCACTCCCATGTATTTTCATCTCCGCCTCATTGCTTATCTATTTCTACTGCCTGGAATCCGGGCCCCTCCCTTGGCTTCAAATGTTCCAGCCCTCTCCATCCTTGAGGGTTAAGTGTCTGTCCCCTGGTAACATATTTAGCCTTGAAACTCCATCTCAGCTGGCATCTTGTCTTTGAGGATCTTTCCGTCCCCTTCACCTCCATGTATTCCATACTCCTTTCAGGTTCCTCGGAGATATTCTTTCTCAACACTTGCAGCAACATCACCCACATTGATGTGTGGATTGTCCTCTTCCACTTCAGTCTAAGGCGCTTGCAGGGCTGGGGTTGTGCCCGAATCTCCAGTCTAATCCCCCAGTGCAGCCGACTACAATGTTCAGTGTCTTCTGAAGGAAACCTTTCTCACCCTTCTTCCCCAACAGCCGCCACTGGAAGTGATTTCAGTTCCCGGTGCAGAATTGTCTTTGTACAATTGGTTTTCTCTACTTGCGCTGATTGACATTATTGGCATCGGTATCCTGTGATCTGAGATCAACCCCCCGGCCCACTTTTAGTGTGGTGAAAGCGGGGGTGGGAGCAGAGCCTCGTTTGAGCCTGGGCTTTACCATGAACTTGCTCTGTGACCTTGGGCAGGCCCCTCTTGAGCTCCGACCCATTTCGTTTCTGTGTCTAGGAAGAAAGCGTGGGACTAAAATCAACCATCTCAGACTGGCTACCCACAGGCCACATCTGGCAACAGATAACATTTTGCTGGGCTCGTAAAATATTTTGCTATAAAAAAAACCAGATAGGTTTCCAAAATGAAAAAAAGAGAGAGAGAGAGAGAAGTTTCACACAACAGCTGGATTTCCAGCTTCTCTGGAAAAAATGAGGCAAGCTGCCAACACCAGCCCCACTTTCTGCAAGCTGACATGCTGGAGCTCCATTGTCATGGCTCCTGAAAGGGACCAGAAGACCCCATCCCTCCCTCAGGGTCGCTCCCTGGGGCTGGGCTCAGGTCACTGATCATCACGCATGTGCTGAGGGTTTTCCCCATCTTCCTGCCACACTCATTTTATGACCGCCTGGCAACAGAGCTTTGAGAGGAGGACTCCTGAATTTGAAGCTTGTAAGGCCCTTTCAGCTTCTTCTTATTACCTCTCGTCTCTCCCCTCCCCACTTCTCCATCTCAAAAGAATCCCCACATCCTGCTCAGTCATTTATCAGGGAAAGAAGCCAAGGGAAAGTGGCATTATCTTGACAACAGAACATTTTTCCCTTCCTGTAATCCCTGCATGTCCATCCTAATTACTTCCTTATCAGTCTCATGAGAATGTCCAGCAGGTAATTAGTAGGGGAATTGATGAGCCACTCTCCATCATTAAGTCTGGTGGGGAAGGGAAAGGGGAAGAAGAGTGTCCGGAGCCGGGAAGGAGCCTGGGTTCCAGGCCCTAGGACCCATCTCCTCGCTCACATGGTCAGTACGGGTCGGCTCAGCTCTGGTGCAGGACTGGGCGACTGGCTGCTCTTAGAGGCTTAGAGGCATCAGACACAGTGCCTGCACAGCCCCTGGTGACAGAGGACATGGGGCGAGGGCTGCACTGTCTGCCTCTGGTTGGGAGAGGTGAGCCCGGAGGTCTTCATGTGACTGATCCCCCTCTCTGCCAGTTCTGGGCTGTCTGGACGGACAGGCCAGTCTGCCGGGCAGCACAGAGGAGTCTGGCCTGTCATCGGCCTCTCCCTCAGGGATCAGGGCCAAGAATCTACACTTCAGATGGCGTCTCTTGTCTGCCTGTTTCATTATTAACTAAGTTACATGGATGGTGCCTCTGTCTCTCGCCAGCCGGCTGCTCCAGCAGCATCCAAGCCCTGTCCTTTCAAGCTGAATGCTGCTGAAACACAGCACGCCATGTCCCAGACCCACAATTTCTCAGCATGCCCAGCTCATTGCTGCTGCCCCAGCTGCAGGGTCCCCAGGACATGTCCTGCCTCTCAGCAAGTCTCCCTCCCTCAACACCACCCTTCCTCACCCAGATGCCTTCGGATCCCAGCTCCTTCTTTTGGAGGAAGAGTCGACAGAGAGCCAGTCCATGCGTCTGTCACTTTTTAGTCAGCTGACACCTCTGTCGTGTCTCCCTTTGGGGACCAGTAGGAAATTCTCAATCCTAAGCATGATCTGCCAGGCCTGGCAGGATCCGACCCCCAGCCCATATGGCCAGTCCCTACCTCCTCAAATCTATGGACCAGCCAGGCTGAATTTTTTCCAGTTTTTGACAGATCCATATTTCTTCCTGAAGGTTCACATCTGCTCTCTTTGGATGGGATGCTTTTGTCCTTCTTCCCCTGAAACACTAACCATCCAATGCAGACACCGTGTTTCCTGTGAGCCTGCAGACCACGGCCGGCTGTGGTCTCCGCCTCCAGCCCCCCAGCACTGCGATGCTTACCCCACCCAGGGCTTCACCCAGAGCTTTTCCTGTGCGCCTGAGCTGATTGGCATATGGATCTCCCAGTTGGAAGGAGCTGTGGCCACGTCTGTCCCCACAGTCTCGACTATCCAGCTGAGAGTTAGACACTCAGAAATTATTTGTGGGTTAATTAAGTGAATGGGGTTAAATATATAGAAATTTAACTGAATTTTACTCTGAGTCTTTATTTCCTCATCTACTGTGTGTGCGTGTGTGTGTGTGTGTGTGTGTGTGTGAGTGATACTATCTGCCTGGGTACAACAGAGATAAAAACAAAAAGCACATAGGGTGGACAAACAATGAGTATATCTATACTATGCTTATATAGGAGGGAAATAGTTAATAAGTCCCAGCAGTTAATGAGCGCCAATCCTGGATGTAGTTCTCAGTGAAAGCATTGTTGACTTCTAATGTTGAAAGTTTCTTTATGGTCAGTGAACCCTCCCCCACCCCATCCCCCCTCTTGGGGGTGACTCCGAGGCTGGTGACTCCAGGCCAAGGCAGGAGGCCAGTGATGTTCTGCAGAGCTGGGACCGGAGCAGGGCTTGGTAAAGCCGTAAAGCAGCAGTTTGGAAGCTGGGCCTGTGTTCCCTGAAGATACTGTCTCTGGAAAGGACCAGAGACAAGAGGTCGATTCCAGACATTGAGTGAAAGTAGGGAGGATCAAGTGGTGGTGGTTCGCCAGGGGGAAGGTCTTAATTGATTGCCTGAAATGTCAGTTTACATTTGAGCTTGTGGCTTCAGGAGTCAGAGGTGGGGCAGACGGACTGTGCCCAGATCAGTTTCATGCAGCCGATTTTTTAAAAAGAAATTGTTCTTTCAAGCCGTGTGCCAGTGTGTGTGTGTGTGTGTGTGTGCGTGCGCGTACGCGCGTGCGTGAAAACAGCTTGCTCTGGGTCTGCACTAGACCTGTTACGGGAATAGATAAACTTCAGCCCTCAGGACTGTCAATCTAACATCACGGCTAAAATGAAATTAGAAAAAAAGTCTGCAGAGAGAAGAAATTGGAATAGTTAGTTTTGTTTCGTTTTTTTTGTTAACCTTTATTAAATTCTTGTCTTGACTCTGGGAGAGGGGGGAAAATCATTCTTCCTCTTCCAGCCCCCAAAGGTCCCCGTTAGTGGGTAGTTGGAAGGCTTGTAATAATACCGCCAGAGACAGGAGTGTGTGTTGAAAATGCCCACATTGCTCTGCACCGTCTGTGTGGCGGAGGGAAGAGAGCCGCTTGGCTGGACTTCTGCCCGTGTCTGGGCTCGGGGCTGAGCTCACTCATCATCAGTGCCCTCACCCTCGTCCAGTGCCCTGTGCTCTGCTTCCCAGGTCAGCAGGGTTGTGGGGCCTGGGGAGAAAGAAACAGGGCGGCTCCCTGGGGCCCCAGGGCTCAAGGCAGAGGTGTCTGCATTCAGTGATGTAGAAAGCAAGGCAGGCATGCAGACAGGTGGAAAGACAGACTGCCAGAGCGAGAACCACACAGACTCCACCTCAGGTGCCCGGGAGTGCTGCTGGGTGCCTGTGGTGCAACTCAACGAGCTCTTTCTGCTTCTGAGAGTCACTTGTATTCTAGAAACACACAGCCCGAGCTTATGCTACAACATTGACGTGGACGTGAGGGCCTGCCTGGACAGGGTGCCCGGTGGCCTGTGCATAATAGCGGTCATCAGTGTTCCAGTTCTTTTTATGCATTTATCTCTTCAGTGCTAGGCCAGGATATTAGGTGTCAGGGATTGAAATATGGGTACTGCGGGGACCCTGCCCTCAGAGAAGGCAGGGTTGAGTTCAGAGGTGCAGAGAAGTACCTGCAGTGTGACAAGAGTGAGCACCACTTGCTTTCAAACTTGCTTCTGGCTGCCATCCCCCCTTTTAGGAGGCCCTGGAGAGGCTGGCAGAGCAAGTGGCCCCCGAGTTGAGCGGTAAAGGCTTACCAGGTGGGGCGGTGGGAAAGAGGCCAAGGGAGAGAAGATTCCAGAGAAAATGGAATGTGTGGGAATGTTTGTGTTCGAAAACGTGGGATTCCAGTGGGTGTGGAGATCACAAAACCCTTGTGCAGGGTGCATGGGAATGTGAATTGGTGAAGACACTTTGGGAAACAGTATGGCGGTTCCTCAAGAAAATGAAAATAGAGCTGTTGACGGATCCAGCGATCTCACTTCTCGGTGTCTGTCTGAAGAATATGAGATCAAAGAGATGCGTGCACCCGGTGTTTATGGCAGCACTGCTCACAGGAGCTAAGATATGGAGCAGCCTTCCTGCCCATTGACAGAGATTGGCTAAGCCAGATGTGGCCTCCATGGAATGCTACTCACTGGTAAAACAGATGGCATTTCGCCACTTACAGCCAAATAGAAGGAAAGTCAGGAGAAGGACAGATACTAAATAATTTCACCTCAATGTGGAACATAAGGAAACAAAGAAAATGAATGTCGAACACGCAATTCAAGTCAGCCAGTGGACTTAGCAGAACTGTGATTACCAACCTAAGGGACGTGGTTCGGGGTGGAGGTGAGAGTAGGGGGTGAGGGGACCCAGGGGATGGTGGTGTTTTGGGTTTTTCTTTTTTTCCTCATTATTTCTTTATAATAAAATTAGAAGAAAAGATCCTGGAATTCATTCTGTATTAAGGGATTAAGAATTTTTTGATTATTGTTTTCTCACAAGCCGTGATTTCTAACTGGATGCAGTTTTGTCCCCTGGGGGCATTTGGTTTTGTCAGGAGACATTTTTGGTTGTCATAAATGGCAGAGCAGGAGGTGTCGACGGTGCCTGGTAGGTGGGGGTTGGGGACACTGTTCCGTAGCCCACAGTGGACGAGAGAACCGTGTCACACTGCTGTCCAGCCCCAGATGTCAGTAGTTTTGAGGCAGAGAAGCAGGCCCAGGGCCTGAACATGGCCGGCAGAGAAGACGGTTGTCAGTTCCATTCTAGTCACAGACTCCTTCCCGACCCGCCTCCCAATGTCCCTTAATCTTGTCCCGGAGCCCACCCCTCCCCTCTTAGAATTGAGTACTCATGACTGATGGAGTCTGTGACCTGGTCCTGTCGTCTGAATCAGTCACCAGTAGCCATTTACGTCTTAGCCTGAATCCTTTCATTGTATTGTCTCGTTCGTTAGCAAGAACCTTCTGGAGTGGGGCACAGCCTGTGCTGGCCTGTCCCTGTCCCTGCAGCCAGAGACTTCAGAGGTGTGAATATGTATTTACTTTCTTTTTAAGAGGAAGGAAACAGACAGAAATGAAGGCGAGGAGGAAGAAGTATTTTTTGTTTTTCTATTCATTCGCTGTCGAGATCCCCTCCTGACTGGTCCTTCCGGGCCTGTCACTGCAGATTTCTTACAGACCAACTCGTCCCTCCATTCAGTCTACACATATTCACCGAGCAGCCACTATATGCCCGACTCGGTGCAGAGAACCAGGCCTCATGCTTGGCTAGTCACACGCCATTTCACAGTGAGAAAACAGGTCCGGAGTGGGCATGCTGCTGCTGAAAGCCACACACCTGGTCTGATGTCCGGGACACCTCTTAGCCGGCAGCTTGCCTTCTGATGGCTGTGTCCCTCTGTCCGACTGGGTTGGTGTTGGTCCGTGTGGGGCAGTAGAACGGAAGGAGGCTGATGGAGTGCAGCCAGGTCCCAGCTTGATGGGGCGGTGGAGGAGGAGCAGGTGTGTTCACACATCGGCGGGGGCAGCACACAGGAGCTGGAGCTCCGGCTGTCCCCGCACACGCCCGTGCGCATTCCCAAGGCCATCTTTGAGTCTGGCGTGCGTCTCGGGCCAGGGCAGCAGGCGGAGATGGATATGTCTCTGGACTGGCATGCGCGTGATGAGAGCGGTAGGTGGGTGGTGGTGCAGGGGAGCAGGGGTGGGGGCTGACTCCTCGGGTGGACTCCAGGGAAGGAAGGCCAGCCGCCTTGAGAAGGGCCATCGGTCCGTCCGACGGCCCTGGCCAGAGTGGGGAATGCAGCGGAGACTCGCTCCTGGAAGGAGGCAGAAGATCCGGGTCCATCACTGGGCGAACAGAGTGAAGGTACCAAGTCGACAGGGGCCTTAGAGTCAGACCTTCCTGAGGAATGAAGTCCAGAGCGACCTCTTCCTAACTCGGTCACCTTGGGCAGTTCCTTAGCCCCTCGGAGCCTGCTTCCTAACTGGTTGATGCTGAGACGTAAACAGGTTCGTCTGAGCTGTTAGGGGCAAGGCCTGGTCTGTGGAGAGCTCGTTTCACCTTTGAGAATCAGACAAAAGCCCCCCTTTTTTTTTCAAGAGAGGAGGGATGAGCGGGGAGGAGGAAGCAGCATTTGTGGAAGGAAGAAACGTCTCTGTTTGCTCCTTTTTGGTTTTGCATCCCAGCCCCGAATCTCAAACTTGGCCCTTGGGCTCTTGTGTGGTCCACGAACCAGCGTCCAGCTACTGAGTCACAGGTGCGGCAAACAGTCTGATGTGACGATTCTCAAACTTGGGCCTCCAGTCACCCAGGTAGGAGGTGATGACAATGTAGGTTTCTGGGCTCCCGCCAGAACCCCATGAATGAGGGCCCTGGGAATGTGCATGTCAGCCAGCAGCCCAGTGGTCCCCACTGCAGGTGAGGCTCCGTTTCCTCCGCTGCAAGACGGGGGACAGGGCCCTCAACGATCTCTCACATAGCGCTTCTCCTCCCCGCATACTTACTTGGCTGTTTTTTGGATGCTGCCTGTTACCCTGTGAAGAAGAGCTTTTCGTTGTCTCCACTATGTGGGTGAGGCAAACTATCCGAGGGCTTGTTTAAAAGGACTCCTACATTCGATTGGCCTTTAATGCATCAAGCCTGATATTATTAACTCCATCTCATGATGCAGAAGGGAAATTCTGGGACCTGGAATTGGGGAGCCTGGGTCTCCTGCTAAATGTCTTGTAGGTCTTGGCTATTACTATCTATCTAATGTCTACCGTTTCCTGACATGTGCAGGGAGGAGACACCGAGACCCCTCGTTGATTGTGGAAGTGGCCCGGGACACATTCGTATGACAGGACAGTGACACATGAGGTGGCGCTGTTAGGAAATGGTAGCCTGGGGTGCATGAGTGTTTTTCTGACTGTGCTGACTGCCTCCTTGTGTCTGTGAGACGGCATTGGACTAAACTATAGATGAAAACTCACTGAGCCTTAGACAGTCACTTGGACAGAGAGACCATGAATCTACATAAAACATGCTGTTTGGGGTCCGTGTGACATGTTTAATAAAAAGCATGTCCAGCGAGGAGCACGGCCCTTAATGATTACTTCGATCTGATCAGAATAAATGGTTCTCTTAGAGCCAATGTCTCACCCTTTGGAAATGAAGGAATTTCCCCTGAGCCTTGGGAAGAAGCAGTTTTCTAAGCGGTGCCCCAAATGAAACAAATGTGCCTTAATTTGCCTCCTACTGTGACTGGTGGGTTCCCTCTCCCTCCGAATTAGCAGAACAGCGCCGGCCCAGCTTGATCCCTCTGCAGAACTTAATTTTCCCAGTGCTCTGTAATAATAGGGTCTCAGAAAGTCTGTGACCCAGGCCATGGCAGGGCAGTGCCCTGTGGGAGGAGCAGCAGTGAATGACTGAGACCTAGGATTTAGGAGATCACCTTGCTGGGTGACTCCATGTAGACGTCCCTTCCCTGCTGGGGGACTCTGTTTTCCATCACAAAATGAGGACATGAGGTGTGTTCCTGTTAAAGCTCTTCCCGCATCATGGTCAGAAGTTGTGTTCCTTCATTTATTTCGGGATGAGAGCCAAGCAAGCTTCACACTGGGTCACCTGAAGAGGTGACAGTCCTCAGAAAGTACAACACGACTCGCTTAGACTTGACATTGGAATCCTGGCCTCCCTTGCACTAGAGGCTCTTTAGAGGCTGGAGAGTCTTCCCAGTGTCTTTTTCCTCTAGCCAGGAGGAGGGGCCGTCTAAGTTGGACGGAGTCTTGAGTGGGGACCTGGAGAGAGGGAGTCACCTGACCTGGAAAACTGCTGCATCTGTGTTGAGTTCAGATGCACAGTGATCATCATTCCTCCCGGCGTTCATGAAACGTAGCTTTGCCGGCCAGGAGATGCTGTGCTGCTTGCATTTTGGGGCTGCGGCATCACGGGGATCCCCATGTTACAGATGAGAACACTGAGGTGTCGAGGACAGGAACAGCTTTTACTCCCAAGTGCTGTGTGTGGAGGGATGTGTGTGGAGGGCGTGTGTGTGGAGGGCGTGTGTGTGGAGGGATGTGTGTTCGGAGGGTGTGTGTGTGGAGGGATGTGTG